>PVKU01000831.1:360332-388312 GCA_004027475.1 Anoura caudifer | reverse complement strand
CCCTCCCCTCCTCTCACTCTTCCCAGCCTCCCAGCCTCCCAATAATGAAGTCTGTGATGTTTTCCCCCTTTCTGTGTAAGTTTTTGTTTTCCCCTGAGTTTCTTATTGTCTTTTAAAAAATTTGTATCTTTGTTTGCTTGTACTCACAACTAAGTAAACTCCAAGCTCTTAGCCAATAGTGTGACTGTGCTGTCAAGACATTTAGATGCATCGGTTTTCTATCAATTGCATCTTCCTGAAGACTCTCCCAGAGCCTCCTGACCTGCTTCCGGTTGGACTGGGTGGTTTCTGCACCTGGTGCCAGGTGTCGTCCTGGACTCCTCTGTGGGCCAAGAGGACCCTGCTGGTTCTCTGCTGTGCGGGGTCTTCAGCTTCCTGCACCCCCGCCCCCCACCATCTTCCTCTTTCTTGGCTTATTCCTTTGTTTTGCTGGAGCACATCCTCCAGTGGTTCTTGAGAAAAGACCATGGGACGTCCATTTTTTGAGACTTTGCACAGCTGAACATGTCTTTATTCTCTCCTCACCCTTGAGCAGCTGTTACTTAGTCTAAGTATAGAATTCCAGGTTGGAAATTATTTTCCTCCAGAAAATTTGAAGGCTTTGCTCTATTGCCTTCTGGCTTCCAGTGAGAAGGAAGCTATTCTCATTCCTTAGCTTTTCAATTCGGAAGCACAGAGAATCTTCTCTTAATTCCCAGGGGGTGACATTTCACGGTGATGTGGCTCAGCGTGGGTCTATTTTCATGTATTGTGCTGCGCCCTCTGTGCGTTCTTGAAGTCTAGAAAGCTGTTCTTTGGGTCTGTACATTTTTTTTGAATTATTTTCATTGATGATCCATCCCCTACATTTTTAATAGTCTTCCTAGAATTCTTATTATTTGAAAATGGGACTCCTGGAAAAATCCTATATTTAAAAAATTTCTGTCCAATTTCCTTATCTGTCACTCTGGAAAAGCTAAACCTTATCTTCTTTTAATTTCTGCCTTTACATTTTTAATTTAAGAAAAATATTTTATTTATTTATTTTTAGAGAGAGGGGAAAAGAAGGAGGAAGAGAAGGACAGAAACATCAATGTGTGGTTGCCTTCCGTAAAACCCCCAACAGGGGACCTGGCCCATAACCCAAGCATGTGCCCTGACGGGGAATTGAACCGGTGACCTTTTGGTTCACAGGCCAGAACTCAATCCACTAAGCCACACCAGCCAGGGCTCATTTTTAATTTTTAAAAGCTTTTTTAATCTTGTGCTCTGTGACTCTCTTTTGCAAATGAGAATCTTATTTTGATTTCACCTGTGTGTTTCTCTTGTGACTTCTCTGAGGTATTGACAGGTTTTTTTTTCCTCTGCTATGTTCTGTTATCTTCGAGTTGGTGCTTGCTGTTTGTTTTATTTTTATATTTCAGGTTAGCGGTGTTCTCCTGATGTCTGGCAAACTCATTTATCTGTGTGTATATTTACCAATAGGAAAAGGAGAGGCTGCTCAGAAGCTCTGGGCACACAGGTGGGTCTGTGGGCTTGTGCTCCTTTGCAGGGTGACCGGGCAGGGCTGTTCGGTGGAAAACACCATGGGTGGTGCCTCTAGGGCTTCTCGGGGGCTCTCCTCCTTGATCCACTGTGTTTCTCAGAGAAAGCTCTTCCAGCTCCCTCACTGGTGGGTGTGAGTCTGGCTGTCAGTGTCCTGAGCAGATGGTTGGGAGATGTCCTGGGAGATGGTTGTGGCCTTGACGCTGAGCCTGTCCCCTGTCCTCAGTAGAGTGCCACCTCATGCACTGTACCTGGCTCTCCCTTGTCTACAGGCGTCTGAGATCTGGGGTGAGAAGAGCGTCTTAAACAGCTCGAAGGATCCTCTTGATTTGAGTGGCCCTTTACCCCAACTCCCAGAAGGAAGTGATGTGACAAATCCCTGCGTTTTTTTGGTGGTTATTTTTTTGGATTCATTTCCCCCAATTATCCATTTATTTACCAGCACCTGACATGTTGTGGTTTCCTCTGCCACTCTCCCTATCCTTCTGGACTGTTGTTTTGGCATCCAAGTGCTGTGGGAACCAAAGTAGTTGTGTGTGTTCAGTCTGCCATCTTGACATGGATGTCTTCCTTCTCACTGCCTTCCCCATCCCAGGCACAGGAGACTCCATGCTCCTAATTGTGGAGGTTAGAACTCCGGAGCCACGTGTAGCTCCTCTCTTTCTCCTGCACCCCACATCCAGTCTCAGCAAATCTTGTGAGCTTTCACTTCAAAACATATCCAGGATTCACACCTCCATTGCTACCACTCAGCCATGTCGTCTCTCACCTGGGTACTACAAGACCCTCCACGCTGGTTTCCTTCTTTCTGCCTTTGCATTCCCTAGAGTCTGCCCTCAGCTCAGCAGCTGTCATGTCCTGTCATATCTGCCATATCCCATCACTCCTCTCCCTAAAGCTCTCCTGTGGCTCCCATTTCACTCTGATTGAGAGCCCAGGATTTAACAAGGCCCACAAGACCCTGTGTGATGAAGCCCAGAGACCTTTCCAGCCTCACTGGCAGCCTTCCCATCTCACAACACGCCAGCCAGCTCCTTCCCTGGCTGTTCCTTTTGCCTGGAGCCCTCTTCCTCCAGATGCTTGCAGGACTCCCTCCCTCTCCCCTCCTTCAGGTCACCTGTGAGTCTTCCCAGACTTTTCTATTTAAAAGTAAGTCTCTCTTCCTCTCTGGGCCCCCTCCATCTTTGTTACCCGACTTTTATCTGTCTTTAGAGCATCTCTCAAGACCAGACATATTTCCATTTCTTTGCTGAGTTATTTATAGCTTATCTCTGCTCTCTGGAATGGATGGGCTTGAAGGCAGGGGCTTTGGCTTATTTTATTCACTGCTGTAACCCCAGCACCTAGAACAATGCCTGGATCAACAAACACGTGTCTTGTGAATGAGTGGATGGATGAATGAATGAATGAATGAATGCTCCGCCCTAGCCCTGGCTCTGGGACTGCCTTCCTTCTGGGCTGGGGATTCCAGAAGCTCTGGGTCTGTAACCCTCCATTCATTTATTCACCCATTAATCCATCCATGCATTATTATTGTTGTCGTGAGCATTAATATTCTATGGCTAGAAAGTGGCAGCGGGGGGATTTAGCGCCCCCATCTGCCTCCAAAGCCCTGGCTCCTGAGCAAGCATGCTGCTAAGACAGACCCTCCGCAAGGTCAGAGAAATGACTAAGACCTAGGTCCCTGTCCAGGAGTAAGAAGTTAGATCAGAGCCTGGCCTCAGGCTGCCCACACTCACGAGATTGCCCCTGCTGGATGGACAGCTCCTTAAGAGAGTCCTTCAAGGTCCTACCCCATTGATGCCACCTCAAGGAAGCCCCTCAGGACTGCCTGGGGTAGAGTCAGCTGCTCTTTGCCTGCTCTGTCAGAGCTGTGTACGTCCTTCTATCAGTGTGAACCCCAGAATGCTTATAGGTAGCTGCCACTCTCTGTCCACATTCAATTATGGGCTCTTTGGGACAGGAACTGGGTCTTGTTCAGCTCAGTATCCCCAGAGCCCAGGGCAAGGCCTGCAGCTGGGAGGGACTGACTGAGTGGCCAAATGCAGACTAGGGGCGTGGTTAAAAGTGTGGTCTGAATTGGATGCCAAGCTCGGCCATCGACTAGCTGTGTGAAATGGGGAAGTTCCTCAACTTTATCTAAAAAATGGGGAGAAAAATAGTTGCCCATTCCACAAGGACTCGATGACTTAATGAATGAAGTCACTCTGCGTGGGGCCTGGCACGGAGTAGGCATTCAGTGGAAATCACTGCTCTTACAAGCCAGGTGTCCCCCGCCCCAGCCCTCAGGCTTGCACGCCCCAACAGCAGGTGTCCCCACCTGACTTCCTCCCGGTGCCCCAGGCAGCTGGCTGACTTCCTGGTGCACCGGCTTGGCCCCTGCCACTCAGAGATTGGCCTGTCTACACCCTGCGTTTGGCTCCAAACAGCACGGCCCTGACACATCCCATCCTGGCTGGCTGGCCAAATGGCACGCCGGCATCCCTGGGGCACCTGAGGCCTCCCCTGGGGGTAGCAACAGGGCAGCGGGCCTCAGAGGCGAGCGGTCCCCAGGACGCCCGCGGGACCAGGGTGCTGCAGGAGCAGAGGCCGGCAGGGGTGGCGGGGCAGGGACACGAGGGACAGGAGGGCGGATGCGGGAGCCTGCCTTGAGGGTTTGGGGAAGTCTCTATTCTTGTTGTGTCTGTAAAAACCAAAAAGAGTTTCCCTCCAACCCAGGCAGGCAGATTTCAGATGCCAGTCTTCTTTGGCAGGGCACCAACTCCAGCTAGAGTCAGGGTCCTCAAGCTTTTGGGGAAAGGACCCTAGAATTCCTTCCTTGAAGTCCTGAGAGCTGGGGCTCCCGGAGCGGGTACTCTGTGACCTAATGGGCGTCTCCAACAGCACATCGCTCCTTCATCGGAATTAATCGTTAAATGCCTGGCTCCCCTCCAAGATGTCAGGCCTGGGTTTATTCGACTTTGTAGGCCTTCTGTGTCCAGCAAAATGCTTGCCGCATACATATAATTAGGAGAGTTATCTTTTAACAAGCACTTACACGAATCCTGAAGCAGGTTCTACCAGTCTGTCTGTTTTTGGATGAGGAAACAGGTTCAGAGAGGTTAAGGCGCCTGGCTGCGGTCGGAGGTGGAGGTGGCACGGCTGAGAGCTGACCCCTCCGAGCCCCCTCTTCTGAACCGTGTCATACTCCCTCCCCCACATGGAGGCGGAGTTTGTTGAATGACTGACTGATGACGTGTAGTGGTGGGTGGATGTGTCAACAGGAAAGGGTTTGAACAGCTTGCCTCTGCCAGCTGCAGCTGTTTTTCAGGGACAGGAAGGAGAGGGTGACCTGGGGCCAACTCATCTGGGGGTTGGGGTAAATCTTGGAGACCTAGGAGAGATCCAGACTTTCCGGTGGGGACTAGAGCCCCCCACCTTGTTTGCAGCCTCCTCTTTGGATGGTGGAATCTGGTCTCCAGGGCCAAGGTTCTCCAGCCTCCGTGGGAGTCTTTCCCATGGCAGGGAGGCACCCTTGTCAGGGATGATTAGCTTGGATTATTAGGGAGCCCTTCCTCCCGCTCCTCACTTCCTTGCTCATTGTTGTCTCTCTCCTCTGTTATCCCGCGGAACGAGCAGAGTTAGCCTGGTGCCCCTTTATCTGTTTGGTGAATGAATAATAGCAATATGCCAGTCTGGTCCTTGGGGAGCTGGATGGGAGCTAATACTTCCGCCCCCGTCTCCCTGTTCTCCCTGTTGCTAACATCTCACATAACCCTGGAGTGTTTGTCAAAGCTAAGGGGCCAACGCGGGCGCGTGACTGCTAACTCAGGTCCAGACTTCACGTGGGCGTCCCCGGTCTTTCCACTTACATTCTCTCCGAGTTCCAGGATCCAACCCAGGACCCCACGTCGCATGCAGTTATCACGTCCCCCCATGTCCTCTGGTCTGTGACAGGTTCTCAGCCTTCCCTGGGCTTTCACGACCTTTTCGGAGTGTGGAGGAGCAATGGCCAGGCATTTTGTCGAATGTCCCTGCGCTTGGGTTTTTCTGATGTTCTTCTCACGATGAGACTAGGGTTGTGGAAATCGTGCCGCGGGGTGAAGTGCCCTTCCCATCGCGTTGTACCGGGGGTGCACGACACCCATGCGACATCACCGGAGGTGTGAACCTTGACTACGTAATTACAGAGGCTCTCACTAGGCCTCTCCCCTGGAAAGGCAAAGACTTGACATTTAAATACTGAACACATACGGAACAGTGTTCGCGCTGCTGTGGGTGTTAGTTCCTTTAAGTCTTAGAATCGCCCCAGGAGGAAGATACTCTTACCAAGTCCATTTTAAGATGAGGAAATGGAGGCAGAGAAAGTTACAGTAACCTGTGCAAGGTTGTGTAGCAGGTGCATCCTGACCCCAGCGTCCTGGCCTCAGAGCCCACTTTTTATTCCCTTCTCCGTATGTCTGTCTTGAGCTGCGGGTGCTCACTGGCCACCCGAACTCCCACAGTAGCCTCTCCTCGTTCCCCTTCTGACCTCACCTACCCTTCCACACCCTCTGTCAGTCCAGCCTTACTGGCCTCCTTGCTGCTCCATGAACATGCCAGGCACACTCCCACCCCAGGGCCTTTGCATGTGCTTCCCCTTTGTTCAGCATGCTCTGTGTCGGTCGGGTGGTTTTCCTGATTTGCTGAAATGTTCTCTCCTTCACAGGGCCTTGCCTGGTCATCTTACTTAAAATTCCAGCTCCACCTCCGAGCCCTCTCTAGCCTCCCATTTATTTATTTTTTTTTTCAGAGCACTTATCAGCACTTGATAGTCTCTTTATTTCAATTACTTGTTGGTTGATTATCAGTCTCTGTCAACTGGGATGTCAGCCCCACGAGGAGGCGAGGAGAGGTTTTGGTCCGCCGTGCTCACCGCTGTTTCTCCAGGGCCTGGCCCGGAGCAGGTGCCTGCAAACACCGTGCAGGAATACCCCCGGCCTCTGCAATCCGGGGCTCCTCCACCATCAGCTCCTTGATGAGAGGTCCAAAGGCAGAGTTCCATGACACCCCATCAGAGGCCCCTGGAGGCCAACATTGATTTATGTGTCATCACCCCTCAAATTGGGTCATTCGGCGAGTTATGGGTCTACCTAACTGTCCAACTCTCAGGCCTGACATGTAAGCTCCAAAAGGCAGGAAGGTGGGTCTATTTGGTTAGTTCTTGTGAACAGACTATATTGAGTATATGGCCTTCTACACACTAAGGGCTTAATAGATATTTGTTGGGGGGGGGGGGAACATTAAAAAGAGCCAGCAGTGACATGATCTCCTCTGAAGTAATTTACAATCATCTGGTTTCCTCGTGGTGCTTGTCAATTCCCACAGACCCTTTCTCAAGGTCATTGGAGACAATAAAGTGGTAACCTTGGCCTTGGGAGCATGCGTTTAACAACATTGCTCCCTCTTTTGAACACACACACACACACACACACACACACACACACACACAGAGTCACGCCCGATGGATCATGGTGGGGAAACAGCATCTGTTTACACACAAATATCTTAGTGGCCTGACTGACCTAAAGGAACAACCAGAAATGAGGCAATGCTCTCTGGGGGAACAGTGAAAATATTATGCGGTTTAATATTTTTGTACGCAAATAGTTTGCTTTGATCAGAGGCTCTGGGCAAACCGGAGTGAGATTGGGGATTGAAAAATAATAGAGGTTCCAGCTCTCCCCTCTGCGGGGGTCACGTGGAAAACTGGGGCTCCCGGTGCCTTCACGAAGTGCTGTTTTTGTGGAGCCTACTATGTGCCAGGAGGGCGTGGGCTGCTCTCCCGCAGTGCAGCTGGTCAAGTTCGGATCTTGCTCTCGGATGGTGGAATAGACTCGGTGACCTCTCCAAAGCCTCCCGGGCGTCCTTTCTTCCCCAGAAGCCCTTCTGGGCCCTGGATTTCTGGGCCGGGTGCCCCTAGATGGCTGCCCAGGAAGCCTGCGTCACCGCGTGGCTATGACTCTGGCCAACGTGGCTGCACCACAGACGGAGGCCAAAACCGGGGTAGGAGGGAAGGGGAAGAAGCCAGGGAGAGACACGTTCTTGAATTGCGAGTGTCAGCCTCAGCTCTGGAAATGAAATGCCTTTTAATTTCATCGTCTGCTTTTCCTTTCTCCCTCTGTGATGCTGTCTGGTGCCAGGAGGCCCTTGGCCACCGGATGCGAGTTTAACAAATCCAATAAAGCCTTTATTTGGATGACTGCTTGTTCCCTGGAGCTTGGCTGGCCTGGGAGACATGACCTCATTTGCCTTCTCACCTGTGTGAAGGGCGGGGCGTGGTGGGGGCTGGGAGCCGGGCCTGCCAGGCAGCTTGGACAAGTAGAGGCCAGGGCGGGTGCCGGGCAGTGTCCTGAGACTTGGGTGCTGGTCTGCACTCTGCAGCCCGCTCTTGGACGGACCTCAGGCCATCCCTGGACATGCTGGATCTTAGTTTTTCTTCTGTGCGGTGGCAGCATTAGACTAGCTCAATGGTTTACATATTTTTTAAAGCAGTGAAACCCAACTTCCCGAAGTGGAATGGGCTGTGAAAGTCTCACCTTGAATGGCTCTGGTCTTTGGTCACCACTCCCCTGACCTTTGGGGGGTTGGTGTGTGTGTCGAGACGGCAGGCTTGCTTCTGGCTTTCCTTTTGCTCTGGCTTTTCCTTCTGCATGAATGTCCTTTCCCTGGAATGGGCTGTGTGCAGCTGGCCCTCTCTCGTCATTCAGGAGTCAGCCGGGATGTCGCTTCCTCAGAGAGGCCTTCTCTGAGCCTGTTTACGGGTGTCCTGCACCCCCTAAGTCCTCTGCACCCCATCCCCACCCTACTGTGCCCTCAGGATTCACCCCTCCTCAATGTTCTCCTGTGTCTTTGTGTGTTAGCGTGTTGGTGATCCGTTCTCCCCACTAGCTTACGAGTTTCGTGAGGGTAGTTTTCATCTCCTTCCTCGCTGCTCTACCCCTACCCGTGAGCACCGGGAAGGAACTCAATCAGAGCGAATGAATGAACACGTTCTCGACCAGCTCCAACAGAGGAAGGGGAGCTTGCTCTGGGTTGAAACAGGTGTGGGGGGCTGCGTACCCCACTGGCTGTGCCACCCCTCCTGACCCCTCTTCTCCCATGGTCTTTGAGCCCCTCTCTGCTCCCCTCCCCTTGGGGGGCCACAGAGCCCAGCTTGAAAACCTTTTGGACTGGATGATCTTGAAGACCCCCTGCAGTTCTGACAATCCAAAACCGACTCGGGACGGCCAGGAAGTGCTGGGGTTTCAGAGAAGGGCAAGGTGAGGAAGGGTACCAGTCGTTCCTGAGGGGATTTAGAGACACTGCAAAGAGCCTTCAGGGAGGAAGAAGAGAAGCAGAGAAGCCAGCGTGGGGTGGGGGGCGAGGTGGGCCTTCTCCAGACCGCCACCAGCCAACCAGGTTGGCGGAGGTCGGGGGAGGTTCAGGGGATATGTCCACACAGCCCGCTCTCCGAGGGCCTTGGGTGCGGAGGTAAGTTGTCTGGGCCGGATTTGGCACGTGGCACAGGGAGTTGCCACCGAAGCTTGGTACAGGACGGTAGGATCATTAGACCTTGTGCGTGGGTGATGGGATGGAGGGGCAGAGGGGGCAGGGAGCCTGGGGGGCGCTGACAGGTGGTGAGCCCGGCCCAGGGCAGTGAAGATGGAGTGAGCACGGGGGTCAGGAGAGAGAGGGAACTGAGAATAGAGCCTCTTTGGCAGTGGATCCCTGGGGTGGAAAGGCGGAGGGAAGACTAAGGCATTGCTGAAGTTTCTGATCGGGGACCGAGCTCTGGTCCAGGAATCCTTCTGGCTGAGCAGTTATTGCAGGGACCGTGGGGGAGGAGGGCTGGGCTCCCCCTGCCCCTCCCCGGAACAGGAGGGTAAGGTTTCACTACTCAGCGGCTCCCTGCCTCAGACTGCCTGAGCACAGAGGAGAGTTTGGGGTGGCCCTCCCTACGGGCCCAGGATTAATGAGCTCTTGGTCACCAAGGGGCCTTGGCAGAGAGCAGGGTGACTCAGTGTTGACTCATCCCCACGGCAGAGAACGAGGCGCACTGTGGGCCGCCCTGGGGTTCCGGGCCGGGCAGCCACCTCAGCTGTGGGCTGGCACGAGATGGGCAGTCTGTGGGGGTCTGAGGTCAAGGTCCTCATCTTCTCCACCACACAGGTGGTGCCTCTGACCCAGTTTTCCAACACTCTGCTCCCAGTTAAACAGAAAACCAGTTCCTGGGAAGAATCAACTTATTTAAGGATGTGTTCTATCTCAGGGCGTGCTTTAGAGTTGGGGGGTCCTCCCTGGAGACTGTGCCCAGACTGTCAGAAATGGAGGGTCTTCTTTGGATAGATAGACTGTGTTCTGGACCTTGGGGGAAAGATGCTGGAATTCTGGACATATTTCAGAACTCTGGGGACCTGCTGGAGTCCTGGCCTGGCTCCCCATCATTCGTCTCCGTGGACTTATCTGCTGTGATCTGCTGGTATACACAGTTACAGGGAGGCAGTTGCTATGGCAACAGTAGCCATGGGGTGTATCAACTTCCAGAATTTCCTCAGAGCCCATGACATTTCAGCTAGTGGAGAACCACAGTTAGCTCTGAGAGCCTGAGGAGCGGGGATTTCTGCCAACCCCGTCTTCGCGTGCCTCCCTTCTCCCCAGCCTCAAATAAACTCCCTCTAAGCAGGGGATCTGGCTGCCCCACACTCCCTTGGGCAAATGAATATTCAAAAGCGGCCAAAAAGCATATTCAAATCTTATAACTTCCGCTTGCCTTGCTCCATTTAAATGCATCGGCATCTTCTGTTTGCCCCATTTATCTGCCAGGAAAGTGACGGGTAATTCCAGGAGCTGAGAATAAGTGCTTTCCCAAGTTGCTTTAATCTCCTAAGTGGGGTAAGAAGGGGGAGGGCTGGGCTTCTTGTTCTATAGCTTTGGCCCCTCAGACAAGTCTCAGGAACTTAAAACACTGCTGGAATGTGTCTGCCGAGTCTGGGGGTCCAGGGAGGGGAGGTGATAGCAGAGAGAGGCAGAGGCAGTCTGAAAGCCAGCGGGGTCTCCTCCTCAGGGAACGTGTAAGGCATGGCCCCTGCTACCAACTCCTTCCTGGGGCTACAGGAGTCCACACTCCCGCCTTAGCCCCTGCCCTGTCTGCAAGATCACAGAGCGTCCTGTGTGGGCCTTCCTTGAGAATCACCTGGGCTCCGTGGGTGGGGGCAGGGAACTACTGAAGCCCAGAGATACAGGTGGTTGGTTGGTGGCAGAGCAAAGACCTGACCTGCAGGCTCCCAGGTCCCAGCCTGGAGCTCCTGCTTTCACACTCCTCTCTCCCTCCTTCCCTCCCTCCCTGCACCCATCCATTCATCCATCCATCTGTCCTTCTGTCTGTCCATCCATCCAACCTTCCATCCATTCATCATCCATCCCTCCATTCAGAAAGATACTACATACTTGCTGAATGCCCTGAACCACCTGAGGCTGAACAGGGTAGGAAGTTCATGGTGGGGCCTCCTGCCTATGACCCGGGCAGCCTGGCCCACCCCACCTTATTCACCTGCCTTCTGCCAAACAGGCATTCTCTCATCCCTGCCTCTTCCCCTTGTGTCAGCACACAAAGCTCCTAATTTCTGCCTTTTTGCGTCTGATGCCCCCCTGCCTGGAATGTCCCCTACCTCCTGATTTATCCAAACCCTACTCATCCTTTAAGGCCCATGAAAAGCCCCCCGCAGCCTCCACAGAGCATTTCCTCACCACCCCAGGCCAGCTGAGGCCTCCTTTCTCCTCTGACCCTTTGATGAGGAGCTGCCCAAATGAGCCCCCATTCTCTGCTTTTCGGTTTTGTGCCAGTTCACTGCTTGAGAGCAGGGCCTGTGCTAATTTATTACTAGAACACTGTTGATGTGTTGCATTTAGGCAGTGCCATGACGCAAAGAAAATGCCACGAGATGTGGAATCAGACAAGGGGTCCAGCCTTACTTTACGGATGAAACGCTGTGTGATCTCAAGCGAGTTACTGAACCTCTCTGAACTACAGAGGTGTGCGAATTGGATTCACGAGATGACGTGAAAACTCCAAAGTGCTCAGTAAACCGGAGAAGTCTCCCTCGTTTCAAGATCTATTTCCCTCTGTGCTACTTGGGCTTATGGTCTTGGATGGTTGCTGATAGCCTAAGGCACAGATATCCCTCCCCCTATTCCTCAGTGCTCCCCCACCCAGGAGAGGCCTGCCTCAAGGCCATCTCCCAAGAGGGGTCTTGCTAAAGAGCCTTTTCTTTTTAGTCTTTTCTCTCCAAGTAACATCCAAGGCGGTGGTGGAATAGGTGGGACTTTTTTCCTCCAAGAAAACTCTCAATAGGTTGAGGGTGGGATGGAGCCTGGACAGGCCTTTGAGTGGTCCCCAAAGGGCCACGGCTTCCTTGGGGATAGCTTCCTGTTTGGAACGCTCAGTACAGGACTTGCTCTCTGTGGTCTTCTGACTAATCTTCGCTGTGGTTCTCTTT
Source organism: Anoura caudifer (assembly GCA_004027475.1). Taxonomy (NCBI): domain Eukaryota; kingdom Metazoa; phylum Chordata; class Mammalia; order Chiroptera; family Phyllostomidae; genus Anoura; species Anoura caudifer. Next base: position 376,292 of record PVKU01000831.1, on the reverse strand, counting down.
CCTGACCTGTGGCTTCCACACTCCTTGGGGGCCTGCGGGGGAGGTTTCTGCCTTAAGCACTTTTTTTCCTCCTGCTGACTGATCTCTGTTTTCCAGACCTGAGCTCTCTTTGCATCACTGTGGTTCCGGGAGAGAACCTCAGCCAGGTCCTTCCTCGCTTCCTGCATGAACACACACACACACACACACACACACACACGTAACACATGTGTCACACATGTGTCAGGCCACAGCATGTATCCGTAGGTGCTCACCCAGGTGTGAAGGCACATGAAGGCACAGATGCGGGATGGGCATGCACTGGCCTGGCACACGTGCTCACTTCCTGGTAGGCACACAGTGTGTGCACATGTCCTCAGCCTTGGTGCGTAGCCGCTTCCGCCTTCCCCACTCGTAGCAGTGTCCGCTCAGCTCTGCACGTGTGAGTAGATTTACACACATGCTGGCACAGACAGTGGCGCTCTGTCGGGTGTGCATTCACCGTGCACACAGGCTTGTATCCCTACATGTACCTAGACCTGTGTGCATCCACCAAGATAGCAACAGCTGACAGTTACACACCGATGTGTCAGGCACTGTGCACTTGAGGGTGTGTTAATTCGTTGAGCCCTTACAACAACAGTGTCACATACATATAACTGTATTGTCATCCTCATTTTCACGGATGTAGAAATTGAGGCTCAGGAAGGTAAGGTAACTCGCCCAAGTTCCCACAGGTAGGACAGAGGCGGGCGGGGGTTTGAACCCAGGCATGGGCTCCAAATCCACACTCATAACCATGAAGCTCACTTGGTAATACAAGTTCGCATTTGTAGGCCTTGCAAGGATGGAGCCTGTCCCTAACCTGGGCCTTTTCTCTCATGGGAGTGTAAGTATAGGGAGTTAAGTATAGGGCACTTTCCCCCACAGGTGTGAAGGCGGGTAGGTGGCAAGTGTGTGCACACCTGCCCCAAGTTGCCCCTGGGGAGCCTCCTGCTGCAGCATTTCAGCTTTTCAGGGGACCAGGGCCCTGTGGCTCCTGAGTCTGCCTCTAACACTGACCCGCTCCCATTCCATTTCTTTTCGCAGAGCCTGAGTCCCAGCGCCCAGCTGAGCCCCGCAGGCAGGGAGTGAAGAATCAAGCCACTCCCCCACCCCGATCTGGTGGGTCTTAGAGCCTCTACCCCACCTTGCTCCCGATCCTACCCTCATCTCTTTTTGTTGAGATGGCTTTTGAGGACAGATGTCCTCCCTTGGAAGCCATCCTGGACCAGTCTGATGGAGTTTGGGGATCCCTTCCCTCAGCACCTACAGTGTGGCTTGGCATCTCCCTGGGTCCTACTTCTGGCTCTGCTGCTTCTCAGCTGTGCGACTTTGGGCAAGTTTCTTAACCTCTCTGAGTCTCAGTTTCCTCATCTGTAAAATGAGGATAATTTGTCACCTACCCCAAGAGTTACTGGGAAGGTTTTCTGAGTTAATACGTGAAAAGGGCTGGAACCGCACCCTGCGCTCAGCTGCTGTCATCTTCTCCGCTGCTGTCCCAGCCTGGCGTGTGTGCGGCTCCTGGCTATTTGCCAGCCTCCCCGTGGGGGTGGGTGTGGGGTCTCTAACGGGGGACCACGGCTTATTTCTTCTCTTCTCCCAGGGCCTGGCTTGGGCCCTGGTGCATTTTTGATGCTGCTTGATGTTGATTGAATGTCTGAATGAAGGAGCCTAGTTCTTTCCCCCGGCAGGACCAGTTCCCTCCATGGTGGGATAAACCCTGTCTCTCTGTCGGAGGGGAGAGGATGAGACTGCCCGCTGTATGACAGGGATGCAAAGTAGGGCAGGCCTCCCCAGGGGGGTTGCCGTGGCAACAGGGAACGTTCGGCTCAGAAACAGACACGCAGGGTTGGTTGGGAGGCATGGCAGGGTTGCCTGCCTAGTGTAGGGAGACAGGCTGTCGAAATGGCTTTGAGCCTCAGTGATTCCACTGTAAAATGAGGGTGAAGCTCCCAGGCTGCAGTGAGGGGCATCTTGAAGGGGGTCTAATGGGGAAGGCTGTTGAGAGCTGCAGAAGGCCAAACCAGTCTTGGCTGCTTTATGACCATCTGCCCCACCAGCCCCAAAGCATCGCGAGAGAAAGGACATTGCTTTATTCACTGCTGTGCCCAGCTCCTAAAACAGTGCCTAACACCTAGTAGCTGCTACATGAAGAATTAGTCAAATAAGAAGGTGGGGACATCTCAAGGTCCCACTCCTGGTTCCGAGCTGTGGGCTACATTAGAGACCCGTCGAGGCCACCTGTGACTCCCCTCCCCCCCACATACACCAGGCCCCTGAGTACCACCTTCTGCCCTAGCTGTGAACTCTGTGAGGGCCGGCAGGGGACAGAGTTCCCTCTGACCTTGGGAAAATCGTCCTAGACTGGGATTCTCAGATGAGGCTGATGACGGAGCTCGGGGTGGGGGTGTGGGAGATGGTCACGAGGGGTGTGTGTCACACAGGTCCCCAGGCCTCCTAACACTGACTCTTTGGGGTGTGGCCTGGCATTTGGGGTCACAGCCAGCTCCCAGGAGATTCTGGTGAGGGGCCAGGTTTGGGGATTTCTGCTCAGGACACAGCCTCCTGCACTGGGGCGGGGGGAGGCTTTAAGGAGTCCCCCCAGCCAACCCAGGGTCCGGTTTGGTGCTTCTTGCACATGTGGGGGGACAGAGGTCCCGGGAGGGGTGTGGCTTGGCCCGGCTGCATCCTGGCCCCTTTGCTTCAGCTTCGCCATCAGTACTCACGGTGTCTGCCTGGCCTGGCTTCTCCGAGGGCTGACTGGTGCGGCCCTGCGCCTGCACTTCCTGGTCAGGAGGCAAGGCTGCCGCTCCCTACGGCTCTGAGTGTGCAGCCTGGCTCTTTTTTGGCTTCTTGGGCAAGTGCCTTAACCCTCTGGAACGTCAGTCTCTTCCTCTGGAAAATGGGCACAGCACCACCCATTTCGAGGAGAAGTGGGTCGGGGAGGGAGTTAGAGTGTGGACTTTGCAGGCAGAGAGTGCTGGTTTGAACCCTGACCCCACTGGGTTGACTGCTGTGTGACCCCCAGCACATGACTTTACCTCTCTGAGCGGTGTCATCCTCGTCTATAAAATGGAGGCGATGAATCCCACCTTCGTGGAGGTCATTGTGAGGATTAAGCGTGCAGTGCCCACCAAGCACACAGTAGGGGCCTCAAACTGAAATGGATGGTCTTTCAAAGGAAGGCCGGAAGGTGGTGATACAGATGTCCAGCCTGGTCCACCACAGCGTGAGAGAGAAGTTAGAGAGAGACCCGGAGCTTTGCCTCGTAGGCAAAGGGCAGCCTGGCGCAGGGGCAGTGGCGGGGAGAGGTGTTTGTCGGAGCAGCCGGAGGTGCGGAGAGGCCCCTGGTGCCTGTGCATTAGCCGGTTCCTGCTGAGTCGGAGGGAGTCCAAGGCTGCGGAAGTGATGAGCCATCGCAGCTGTGTGGTACTTTCTCCGCTGAAGAGCAGTTTCCAGCTCGTTATCTTAATGCGTCCTCACAATAACCCCAGTAATTGTCAGCTCAGGGATCAGGCTTCCTGTTTCAGACAGGGAGATGAGAGCCCAGAGAGGTCAGCTGGCTCGGCCAAGGTCACACAGCACAGCAGTGGCCAGAGACAGGGCAGGGGGTGGATGGCTGTATTTCTAAATGATGGGGACAAGCTGTAGGGGGGTATCCCTCCTGCCTTCTCTCTAGCCACTTACTGCAGTGCTGAGGGCAGATGTCTGAGTTCAAGTCCTGTCTCTGTCACTTCCTGAATGTGCGCTTTGGGGAAGTCACTTGACCCCATCAGCCTGGCTTCTTCATCTGTCCAATAGGAAGAATAATAGCATCTACCCCGCAGGGTTGTTTCGGGGAGCTGCCCAGTTAGTGTACGGAAAGCGTGTGCCTAGCACGTGGAAGGTTCTCTAGCGTATGTATAGCTTTTCTCTGTTCCCGGGTGATATGTGCCCCTAAAGTCACATCACCTGTCTGGGCCTCAGTTTTTTCATCCGCCAAATGGGCACGCACTTTGTGCCAGGCATTGTGCCAGGCCCCTGGGAGTCACCATTGCGTTTAGTATTAGCGGCACCCATGGAAGCCTCATTCTTCAGCTAAGGAAGCCAAGGTGCAGAGAAGCGAATGGACGTGTCTGAACTCAAACTCAGACCTGAGATTCCAGCGCTCAGGGCCCCCAGATGTGCCTGCCTCCGGGGAATCTTTGCGGCCGATCAGTTTGCCCAGGACTTTGGAGTCTGGGGGCTGGTGCGTGCCTGGAGGCTGGAGCAACAGGATGCAGCCTCAGGTGGATTCCTCCCCCGGTGCCCCTGAAGAAGGTGACCTCCCTCTGTGCCCTGCAGGTGGTGGGGCTGCAATCCTGCCTTTGGCCTTTCCCCTTCCCCGGGGTTGGGGTCGGGGAGGGTCAGGGGGAGGCTGGCAGGCTCCAGGCTGTGGCTCCAGGCTGTGGCGGGAAGGCCATTAGCTGGCCCTGGAGCCCCAGGGCTGGTAATGACCCTATTTCCATTCGAGGCTGCACACGGTCTCTCCCCACGCTCCAGTCTGCTCCCGGAGCTCCCATTCGGGAAGGAAGCAGCAGCAGGTTATGTAATGGGGAGTGGGTTATGTAAGGATGTAGCAGGCCCTGGGGGGACTGGGGGAACAGAGCAGCCCCCCAGCCCCCAGCAGAAGCCTCTGGAGCAGGGCCCTGCTCCTGCTCCCACCGCTCAGCTGCCCTCCTGGGACTGAGAACCGCAGCCAGGGCTGGGGCAGCAATGGGGAGGGTGAGGCGGTGGTGTGGGCCAAGCAAGACAGCACTGGCCGGGGGTCAGGAAGCCTAGCTTGGGTCCCAGCTCTCTTGTGAAATCAGACAGATCTCTTCTCCTTTTGGGGCCCCCCTCTCTGGAAAACTGAGGAGGGGCGGCTCGGTAATCTCTAGGTGCTCTCTGGTTCCAGGGGTGCTTTTCTCTCACCTTGGGGAGAGGTGCAGGTTTCCAGAATCAGAGTCGGCCGCTGATGCCAGCTCGCTTGGGCTGAGCACATTCTCTCCCTGGGCCCTGATCTGCCGGTTTGTCTAACGGGAGAATGAGTCCCCCATCGGCTTCGTTGGTGCCAGCGTGCCTGCACCTCTGGGCTTCTGGAGAGTGGAGCCAGGACGTCTCATCGCCCCCTGCTCCTGTGCTCCTTGACTGGGGCCGGGCACAGACCAGCCACACCACACCGTCCCGGCAGTGAGGGCAGGACCACTGCCCCTGGCTGGCCATGCTGAGCCCCCGTCACGCGTCATCCCACTTAATCCTCACAAGAGCCCTGTGAAGGATGTGCTTGTATCACCCCTGGTTTACAAATAGGGTCTGAGGCTCAGAGAGGGCAAGTGACCTGCCTGAACTCACACTGCCATTCAGTGGCCAAGCCATGGTTTGGTTCCAGGCTTGTCGGGCCCTGGAGCCCATGCCACTGGGAGTCTGCGCGGAGATGGCCCAGTTCTCTCCAGAGACCAGGGAACTGGGTATGACCAGATGGTGTAAACAGCCCTGTTCCGTGGTCTGGGCTCTGAGGAATGTCCACCCCCCTCACTTGCCACCCCCGGGCCTCTCTGGACTCCCCACCCTGCCTTGTTTTCTGCGCCACCCACGGTAGCCACGTTGGCATCTGTGGAGTGGGCAGCACAGCCTGCAGGCTGTGTGGGCCGTTGGCACCGTGGGTACATGGGCAGCTATATTTTTAAACCTGGCTCTGGCCAACCTCTGAAGTCAGCTCAGACAGGGCCAGAGGGTTTTCTGTGGGCACTGCTGACCCTGAGTGGGAGCAACGTGGGCCTCAGGAGGCACCCTGAGACAGGGCCACAGGGCCTCCCTCCTGAGATGGGGACAGGGCCATGGTTTTTCTTGTGGTGTTTGCCTGGAGTTGGGAGTTTGGTTGGGAGTTGGGTGTTTAAGTTATTGTGCTCGGTTCTTGATGTCTCCTGGTCTTTGTCTAGGAAGAACAGGCTCTCTCCCTTCCTTCCTCCCTCCCTCCCTCCCTCCCTTCCTTCCTTCCTTCCTTCCTTCCTTCCTTCCTTCCCTCCTTCCCCCAATGGCATTTTCAGGTTGCTGGCTTCTTCAGCACCCAGTCTGGGATGTATAAGACAAAACACACATACACACACACACACACAAAGTAAAACACAACATAACAAAACAAAAAACTCCAGAAACTCACCGTTGCGTCATCCCGCATGTCCCTAGCCAGCCTGCCTCCTCTCCATCTCTGAGGGTCTGCGTGTGCTGGTTTTGGACACACTGTCCAAGGTGTTTAGCTGTGCTTAGGCAGGAGGACTTGGGAGGGGTACATGTACTCCACTTTGGTTCAGAGTCAGAAGTCAACTTAGTTCTCTAGCGTCTTTAAAAAATAAGCGCATCTATTTTTATCTACTTGGTTAGAAAGAGAAATAAGCCTTGGTTAGAAAGTAAAAAGAGATAAGCCAGTCGAATATGATTTGGCGTCTGTAGATGACACGGAAAGCAAATGTCTGTCTGCAGGGTTTTGGTCGGAGAAGCCTGCTACGGTGGCAGTGGGGGTGTGGCCGCAGGTGATGATGCGGGAAGAGGAGGTGGTGAGTGGACAGGCGACTTAGACCTAGAGGAGGACAGCCCTGTGCTACCACCTAGTGGGAATACAGATGGCCCGAGGGAGGCGCCCTCACTGGGGCTGGGCTGGCGGAGGCCTAAGTGAGGTGGGGGAAGGGGACGAGGGGTTGGGCATTTGATATAACTGCGTAAATCCAAACGTGTGTGAAAACGTGAAGGGACAAAGGCCTTCGGTTTCTTCTGAGGGCCCTGGTCAGATTCCTGAAGGCAGTCAGTGGCTGGGCTTATCGCTCTGTGCCTGATGGAGTACCTGGCACATAGCAAGTGATCAGGAAATATTTATTGACTGAATGGATGAATGAATGAATGAGTATTTATCTGTGTCGGCTCACGCTTTTCACTAGAGGTCGCTGACTGGAGGTTCCCCATTGATGGGGAAATGCTGGAGGCTTACTCTCCTGGGGCTCTGGGTAAGTGGACCATGGGGAACCCTCAGGGCAGTAGCACATAGATTTTCATGCTTAGAGGGGTAGGCCAGCTGAGGCGGAAGAGATCAAGGAGGCAAAGTTTATTTACCCACTGACCCAGCCACTCACCTCCCTGTCTAGGGTTGGGGCCAGATGTTGCAGGTTTTCATGCCTAGAGGGTTGGACTCAGCAGAAAGAGAGGTGAGGAGGTGGTTAACATTTCATTTACCCACCCTCCCACCCATCCATCTACCCACCTCCCCACCATCTACCTATCCACCCATCTATCCATCATCCATGTGTGTACCCATCCCTCATCATCCATCCATCCATCCACTCATCCATCCACCCACCCACCCATCCATCTACCCACCTCACCACCATCTACCTATCCACCCATCTGTCCATCATCCATGTGTGTACCCATCCCTCATCATCCATCCATCCACCCACCCATCCATCCATCTGTCCATCCAGACTTGTGGCCAGATTGTTTGTGGTCATTGAATGCCAGCCTCAGGACTTCAGACTGAAAGCTATCTTCTGTGAAAGCTATCAAAGAAAAGAGGTTAATTTGCATGAACAGCCCAAGGGCATACTGGGAGCTAATTGAAGCTTAAGCAAGGCAGATCCTGGAGTAAGTAGAGCCTGAACATGCCAGGAAGTGACCTCTCTACTCCCTTGTGCCAGTTTTAAAGAGGTGGGGACCAGATGGGACTCTCATGAGCAAAAACACTGGAATGCTGTGCTCGCTGCCCAGTTTGTGCTGACTCCAGAGTACAGGGCAGCAGATGGGATGCTCTGGATTGGCTGTTCTCAAAAGCTCCCGAAAGGGAGAGTTAGGCTCGCTGGCTTCTTTGTTGGGTTCAGGACTGGGGACATGTACTAGACTGGGTCAAAAGTACTTTTTGAATGAAGTAATAATCCGAGAGGGGGGTGACCTTAGGCAGAGACCCAGTATTGCCTTTGTTCCCCACCTCCCCTAGGCTGTGCTTGATGTCTGTCTGTGCTCGGTGTCAGATACGTAGCAGATGCCAGTACTGTTGGCAGAATGAGTGAGCGGAAATAGATCCAGCAGTCGCGTCTGCCGACTGTGGGGCCGGCATTGACCCAGGAGCCAAGGGTGCAGCCGTGGACAAGACAAATGCCCCTTCGTCGTGGGTCTCGGTTTGGGGCTCAGCGTATTTAAACAACGAAAGTGAGTCATACGTCCTGTAGGGCTTACGCTGCTGCGGCTCCTTCCTGGGGGTCCGTGCAGGTGCCAGTGGGTGCTGGTGTCATGGAGCCAAGGCCTGGTGGTTGTTCTGGGAAAAAAAGAGTGAAGAAAGGGGAACACCAAGTGAGGGGTCAAAACTGGTAGAAAGCCCCAAGTGCTGTTTATTGAGCTCTCGCACATGCCGGTATCCAGGTCCTCTCGGAGCCTCCACTCTGGCTGGCAGACTCTTTATTTGCTCTGATTTACGGAGGAGGTGGTGCTGGGACTCACCCAAGGCCAGTGGGGAGAGAGCGGTGGAGGCAGGGTTTGAATCCAGGTCTGTTTGGCTCCAAAGCCCGACCGAGTTCTTAAGCGTTTGGCTTGACTACCAGGAAGGGTAGAAGGGTGTGACAAGGGGCATCTGCAGGAGCTGGGACCTGGCCGTGGGGACCTTCGGAGGGTTGTCCCGGATGTTGCCTTGGCCCTAACACCCTCTTGTCCTTGACTATGAAGCTGTCATGCGTGATTTCCAGCTGACCCACCGTCAGGCTGTCTGCTGCCTGTCCGCCGAGAACACCTTTCTGCAATGAAAATCCTGTGTGCCCACACCCAGTGGAGATCACTATACGTTTATACCGATCACTGAATAAACATTACACATTGTTGCAATTTCTAAATATCACCCTGCCACTCAGAGCTGCAGGGGGAGGCCCTGAGGGCTCAGGGAAAGCTGTCAACAGCTCTCAGCCCACTGGGCAGCTGTGTGGCTTAGGGCAGAGTAACAATGCTGCTGCTGCCCCACTGCCACGTGGCAGGAGGGGGACCCTGGTTCTGCGGTGGCTTTGAGGGTTGGCCTCCTCCCAGCTGTTTGTCTGCATCTGCACTGGCTCCTCCCCCCACTGAAAGCCAATCCAGAAGCCACGGCCGATTATCACAATAAAAGAATAACCAGATCCGACCCTCGCTGAGCACTTTCGATGCCCGGAAGCTTCACTCTCATGACCCCCCTGGAAGTAGGAACTCTGTTGTCCCCCTTTGATGAAGGTGGGAACAGGCTTGGAGAGGTTAAGTGGCTTGCTCAAGGTCACCCTGCTAGCAGTCGGTGGGGAGCGTCAGAGACCCAGTGTGCACTGATTTAAATATCTGGCTCTCAGCTGTGACGCTGCACTGTCCCCGACCTGCCTCCTCCCTCGGAGGCCATCACGGGGCGTTCACTGGGGGCAGCAGCCAGCAGCACTGGACTCAGAGAGAACCCACGAGAACAAACCCAGGGCCAACTCACCGTGTGAGGAAAGGTCTTCGAGCCTGGGTCCAGTTGTGTGTTCACACCTGTGTGTTTATGTGTGCCCTGTAGATTTTGCACATGCCATGCATTCAAAGTTGTGTTGCATGTGTTCTGCATGTCTGCACACTCATATGTGTGTTTGCAAGGGTGTGGCTGGGTGTGTTTGTGTTCTTGTGCACAGATATCAGCATAGGTGTGTGTCTGCGCTAATGCACATTAAGTGTGCATCTAATTTTTATTGGGCGCTCACTCTGTTCCAGGCATGATTCTAAGTGCTTTACAATTATCAACTAATTTCATCCTGTGGGACAGGAAATCCCCAAATCATGGATGAGGAAATTGAGGCACAAGGAGAGGGCCCCAAGGTGCCCAAGTATCCCTTTGTGTAGCTAGAGAATCTGTTTTCTTCCTTTATCTCTGCTCTCCCTCGTTTTTGGTCTGTGTGGCTGAGGCCTGGGTCCCCACCCCCACCCCACCTGGCTTGGCCATAGGACCCAGGTGTGGCAAATCAGAGTCACTGTGATTGGTTCACGCAGTGGGACCTAGTGGCTCAGGAGAGGCACCTGAGGGGCGTCGGCATCACTGAGAGCGGGGCCTGCAGAGGCAGTGTCAGCTCCCTGGGCCCCAGCTCCTGAGTCAGCAGTCTCTGCTCTCCGAGCAGGTGACCCCCCTGCACGTCAGCACCTGGACCGTGAAGGCAAGCTGCACCGGTGAGTGGGGGCTGGAATTCCAGGTCCTCTACTCACAGCTATGGACAAGTTACATAAGCTTTCCGGGCCTCAGTCTCCTCCTCTGTGAACTGGAAACAATGGCAGTCACAACATTTTTGAGGACCAAATAGGTTAATGCACATGAAGTGCCTCCAGCAGTCCCTGGCCTGCGAGTACAGGCTGGAGGGCTCACTGTCGCTGTTATTGCTCAGGGACGGACGGCTTGGGACCCAGCCCTGCCCAATGCACATCAGCCCCGAGACCTCTGCAGGCACCGTCAGGAAAGAAGTCTCCTTCCGCTGAGACCGGACGCAGCCTGAGCTGCCGGCGAGCACACACCACCTTGGGGGAGAGCTTGCCGGACAATTAAAGCAACAAAGAAGAAAGTAAAGGGGCGAGCGTTTCCAAGGGACATTTTGGGAGAACCCGGGCCATACCTAAAGCCTCTGGATGCTTCCATTTCATAAGCAAATAGCAAGTGGTGGAGAGTATCACAAACCCAATTGGCTTTTGCCACTTTCAGTTGGGTTTCTGTCACTCACATGTGAAGGACCCCTGCCAAGTGCCTAATCTGACCCAAGCATTTTCCAAAGAAGTGACTGAAGTGGGTTCAAGGCCAAACAGCGAGTTGTGGGCAAGGCTTGAATGCCTGACTCCCACGCTGGGCCCTCTTCTCGGCTGCCTCGCCCTGACCAGGCCACCTCAGGCCTCACCTCCCAGTCGTGGTTGGCTCTCTCTGGGAGCTCAGCTGAAGGCTGGCCCTTGATGAAGGCATTGTCACATTTCCCTGCAGCCTCCCTGTTTGCCCACAAGGAGCAGAGGCGCTTCCTCCCAGACACCGGGCTCTGTGGAGTCAGCCGCCTCGCAGACCTGGGCACATTAGCCACGTGGGGACTTTTCGATGAGGCTCCTTGCCTTTTAAATGTCTTCTGTCTGCCAGGCATGCTCTGTAGCTGCCGCTGGCCCTCCTCATTGGCGGTGCCAAGGCCCCACATCCCAAACCTGATGATGGGCCAAGGTCAGAGGCCAAGAGACCTCGTGGGTAGTGGTGTGTCCTCTTTCCTTCTTCACTCAAGGTCTGCATGGGTGTGTGGTGGGCTGCAGGCCATTCTCTGCCTCAGCTTCCCCAGCTGTGTGCCTTTGGCTTCCTGCTTCTGTCCCTGGCCTGGCCAGGCTCTCTCTGCCTTCTGTCATCACCACTATGGTTTTCCCCTTGACCTTGATCAGCTCCCCTCTCCCCCACTCCACTCCTAGCCTTTGTGTCTCCCCAGTTCAAGTTCCCACTTTGTCTCCCAAACTCCCCCAGTTTCTTTGTTTCCCAGTTTCCCTCAGCTGCTTCAAATCTCCCAGCTTCCTTTAGCTACCCATCTGCCCTCTCCCTGTGTCACTTCCGTTTCCCCCACTGTACCCATGTCACCAGGCTTTCCTCCCTCCCCGAGCTCTCCTGATTCCTCCATCCCCTCTGAACCTCTGTCCATCCTCTTCCTGCCTCAGGCAGCAGCTCCACACCTGTCTCTCCCTCCTCTCCCTGTCCTCCAGGTGGCCTGCTGCCAGTTGGGTACCAGTGGGGTTGCCATGGGAACCACTGAGCTGCTTAGAAAGTTGCCATAGATCTAATCATGGGCTGTGAGATTTCAAGGAACAGATCACTTTAGGGAGGAAAGACTGGTGTTGACAGCCAATTAAGTTGATGCTGGGCAGGCTGGAGGGTGGTGGAGGGAGGGGGAACAGGAGCCAAGATGTCTGCCAAGGCGGGGCCCAGCTTCAGTGGCACCTGGGGACAGGGGGCCAGATCCACTTGGCCCACTTCTGCCAAGATCTCACTTCTGGGATTTTCCTAAAGAGAACACTGAGGATCCATTTATTTTCTCCTCCCCCATCACTCACATTTATTCATTCCCTCACCAAACTACCTGGCCCTTTTGGTCTTGTGCACATGAGCACCTGAGCACCTGAGTTCTTCCCGGTGCAGTGGGAGAGACGGAGCCTTACCCCGGAACCGGAACCTGCGGCTGGGTTCTGCTGGAGGGCATCCAGCGGCTGTGGGAGACCCAAGGAGTGTAGGAGGTCCCTGCCAGTGGGGGACACGGTGGGGACTGGGGGATGTACTTCACAGGGGGTCCTTGAGTTGAGTTGCAAGGAGGGAGAGCAGCGTGTCAGCTAAGGAAAAGACGGGGGCCTTCTGGCCCTGCAGGTTCTGTCTCTGGAGGAGGGAACCTGTTTTTGAGTTCGCTGGAGTGAGGCTGTGAGGAGCCACTACAGGCTGACGTTTCTGCAGCTGTGCCAAGGATGGGTGGGCGGGGCTGGGGGGCAAGTCTATAGCACCCAAGTGCCCTGGGGTTGGTGGTCTGTGTTTCAGGAGAGCAGGAGGGGGACCTGTCCCCACCTGCTAACACCGCCACCCCACTTCAGTGGTGCAGCCAGCAGGGTGGGGTCAGAGCTTTCTGGCCAGAAGGGCCTGACAGCTTGGTCTATTCTTAGAAGGCTCCCCCTGGTACCAGGTTTCTCTCATCTAAACCAGAGACCGTGTTTGCACATGATTTGCATACATTTGCATATGGTGTTGCATGGCCCAGCATAACGTGGGGGAAAACACATTTTTCTGGCCAGGGTGCTTGCAGCCTGGATCAGAGCCCAGGTGTGCCAAAACTCTGCCTATAAAATTCTTCCCTCCTTGGCCCTTGACCCTCCTCCAGGGCACCCTTTCCCGCATCCCTCCCCCCACTGTGGGGCTTGGACCCCAAGTCAGCAGGCAGGAAGCGTGTTTCAGTCAGGGAGCTTGGATTCTCCTGGTCCTGGCTCTGCTACACACTTACTGTGTGACTCGACAAGTCACTTTTCCTCTCAGGGTCTCAACCTGCCTTTGTCTGAGACTAGGGTTTACAGAAGATCAGGAAGTGGAGGGCGGGTACCTGAAGAAGTATCACATCATTCATTCATTGATTTGATTTTATTTGTTGTGTGTTTACAATGTACCGCTGCTCTCCATCCTGAAGTGAACAAAATGAACCGTGACTCCTGCCTTCGGGGAGTTTCAGGGAGACTGGTGTCAATCAAATGACCACACACATCAAGGTGCAGGTGCAACTGTGGTGAGTGCTACAGAGACGTGCGGTGCTTTATGCAAGCCCAGAATTAGTCTGGAAAGTGACAGAAGACTTCCTGGAGAAAGTGTCCTGCAGCTGAGATGGTAAGGGGCTAGAAGAACCTTCCAGGGAGGAGCAAAGGCATGTGCAAAGGCCCTGGGGTGGGGAGGAGCAGATTGAGTGTGCAGAAGGGAGAGGAAGGCGCTGTGTCTGAGTGAGAGGGCTGTGAACGGAGAATGGACAGGAAGCTGGGGCCAAGCCTGCAGGGCCTTTCTGACCGGTCAGGGAAGGTTGTCTTTAAAGCAGTGACGCCTTCACCCTAAGAGCACTGGAAAACACCAAGCTGGGAAGTGACATAATCAGGTTTGCACTTTGCAAAGATGGCCTGGACTATGGTGTGAAGAACGGGTGGGTGGAAGCCAGTCAGGAGCCTGTGGGTTGTCCAAGTGAGAGAAAGCAAGGGCTAGGGTTCGGTCCATGAGGGTGGAGATGGACAGAAATGCCCGAGGCTGTGAGAGCAGCCAGCGAAGGTGAAGGCTTGGTGAAGGATGAGCATAGGGAGCTGGTGCAAGAGGCTGGAGGAGGGGCGTGCTGACAATGACCTCTAGATTTCTGAAGAGCCTTTGAGTGATTGACTAAAGAGGTAAACATGAGGTTGGGGAAGCCCAGGTTTGGGGGCGAAGAGCAGGGCTTGAGTTAGGCATGCTGAGTTTGCATTGCCTTGGAGGCTTCCTAGTGGCAGTTGGGTAAAGGGTCTGGAGCTCAGAGAAGGGGTGGGTGGGGTGTTGTGTCCTCCCAGTCCCCAGTCCCCAGCCCCAGGAAGGGGGACTCATCGGGAGCACCTCTGCATCTAATGCCTCCCACATGCAACCAACCTCATCTGTCTTTTTTTTAAAAAAATTATTTATTTATTTTAAAGAGAAGGGAATAGAGGGAGGAAAAAGAAGGAGAAAGACATCAATTTGCAAGAGAAACATTGATCAGTTGCCTCTTGCATGCGTCCCAGCTGGGGGCTTCCCCCAACCCAGGCACATGCCCTGACCAGGAATCGAACCAGCGACCTTTCAGTCTGTGGGATGACGCCCAACCCACTGAGCCACTTCAGTCAGCGCCAACCTCATCTGTCTTTAGTATTTTTAGGTCGTTTCTAATCCAAGGGTGGGTGGAATATTGGAGAATGGGGTAAATATCTGCCCACATTGTGTGGGTTGACCTTGCATCCTCCCTCTGTGGGGACGCTATTTTTGATGCCCCAAGTCAGCACTCACGAAGGAATCCCAGGCTGGTTCCTGAGTGGTGCACATTCTGGAGGATGTATTGTGGATGCAAAAACTTCAGAATTCCTGGGATTTTTATTGAGGGTTTGTAGGAACGAGGGGACAGAATTCTTGAAATCAGGACAATCTCAGAAAATTGAGGCTGTATGATTTCCACGCTATCTAATAACAGAGGAGACCAGAGGAAAGCGAGGGGGAAGGAAAAGAGGACCTGTTATTTAGGAACATCTGCTGGATGCCAGACCTGAGGCTAGTTTTTTCTTTTTAATAGTATTGTGCTATTAACTTCTCACAGAAAGGAGGGAGGGATTAATCAGCCTATTTTACAGATGAGAAAGCAGAGGCTCAGTGGGGTTAGATAGCCTGCCTCAGGTTGCACAGGTACTTTGTTTGGGTTGGAGCTCTTTCCAACACATCAGCCATCTCTGAAAGGGAAGTTTTAATCTGGAGCCCAGGAAGAATTTGTCTCTCTTAAGGACCAGGCACCCAGAGGGCAAGCGGTCACGCACTTCACTGGGGCACAGCCCAGCAGGAGCCCAGAGGTCAGTGTGGGCTCATCCGGGGTCCTCACAGTTCTTCTCTGAGTCCGGTGGCCTGCGCCTGGCTCTCACCCCTCACTTAACCATCTCGACTCTCCCTCCACCTGCAGGAGCTTTCCTCCCTGGCTCTATTGCCCTTCTCACTGTGCCCTGGGAGTGCCTCGTGTCTTCCCACCTCCACACCTCTGCTCCTTTTAGAGTGCCTTGTTCTGCCCTCCGCCTCCCAGCTCCTGGCCCAGTCCTCCTCGACCTCTGTGACCCAGCTCAGGGGGCTCCTCTGAACCCTCCCTGTCTCCAGGCAGAGTGGAGCCCTCTCTCTCCTGGGCCAGGAGAGTGGCTAAGAGCCCCAAGGCCAGGTTCATATCTTGTCTGCTCCACTTAGGAGCTCTGGGACTTAGGACAACTTACTTAACCTCTGTTCCTCAGTAAAGTAGGGATCATGGTGGTCCTGACTTCAAGGGCTTGCAGTAAGATTAACTTAACGAGATGATAGACATAAAACCCTAGCCCAGCGCCTGGCATGCAGTGAGCCCTTCAGGAGTGATGCTCATTGCATGGAGTGGGGTCCCTCTTATGCGTGTTCTTATTTATCCACCTGTCTCCCCCACCAGGCTGCGAGCTCCTTGACTTCTGTATTCCCAGTGTCTACCACAGGCCTGATATGTACTAGGTGCTTCATGGACCTTTGCTGAATGAAGGGACAGATACTAGTGTCTTTGTTCCATGTATTTTTGTCTCCCTTCTCTGTCCCTAGGTAACAATTGGGTTTCATGCTCAGCCTGCACACAGTAGGTGCTCAACAAAGGTTTGTGGTTTATTTCTTCAAGCAGCCCTTACCCAGACAAATGGCAC
>PVKU01000831.1:133134-360232 GCA_004027475.1 Anoura caudifer | reverse complement strand
CCATCATCGTTGCCACCACCACCACCGCTACCACCACCACTATTACCACCACCACTACCACCACCATTACTACCACCACCATAATTAAAACCACCACAACTACCATCACCACTATTACCACTACCATCACTGCTGCCACCACCACTGCTACCATCACCACTATTACCACCACCACCACCACCATCACTACTAACCCATCATCACCATCACCATCACCACCACCGCCACCATCACTACCATCACCATAAGGACCACTGCCACCACCACCACCACCACCCACTTCACCATTATCACCACTGCCATCCACACAGCCACCATCACCACCGTCATCGCTACCACAATTAACAATACTGGTAACATTTTTAACGGCTTTATCCGTGGTAGATATAGAGCTAAGCATGTAATATGCATAACTTTATTTAATCCTCAAAATGCCCCTGCAGGTAGGTATGTTTTTAATTCTCGTCTTACAGATGAGCGAACTGAAGCTAGAGAGGTTAAGAAACCTGCCCGACTGCACAGGCCAGCAGGTTGTGAAGTCAGTTTGTTTAAACTCAAGTCAGCAAACACGGAAGAGTGCCCACTGGTGCACAGTGCCTCCCAGTACAGGGACATGGGACCGGGCATGCTTCCCCACCACGGGGACCTTTATAGGTCTCTGAGGGGGCCTGGACACACATAATTCATACAAAGCAGCTTAAAGGACCTGCTTTCTCCCCCATGGCCCAGGGCAGCACACGGAGGCCCCCTGCCTGCAAACGGAGGCTCTTTGCTTCTAGGGGCACCATGAGCATCCAGAGGCTGCAGGCTTCGGCGGTCACCTGTTGGGGTGCCTGTACCTCTGAGAGCCGCTGAGCTGAGGTTTGTCATGGTCAAGGGCCGAGGGCCCCCAGGTCTGGATTCAAGTCCCAGCTCTGCCACTTCCTGGCTGTGTGATGTTAGGCAAGTCATGTCATTCTCTGAGCCTCAGTTTCCCTATCTGTACAAGGGAGAGTGCTTATCAAAGTATCTGGCCCAGACCCAGTCTCACCGCCTGGCCACACCCTCACCTTGGCCACTCCTGGCCAGTACTGCCCACATGCCTGTGCACACAGAGTTCTCTGCCCTGATGCCTTGCTCTGCCTTGCCCACTGGCCAAAGGCCTCGTCATTCTGCACAGTGGGCACCTCCTCAGAGAAGCCTTCGCAGACACCCCCAGAGGGCTGGTCACTCCTGGTTCCCCAAGCCCCCACTATGCTCCGGGTAATGGGGTTGTGGGGGTCAGTGTGGGTGCCTGAGGACCCGGGCTGTGTTTCGTTCCCAGCGCCTGGCACAGGGCTCAGCACGGAGCAGGAGCAAAGGGAATATAACTTGAACCAATAGATGGAAGAGGGATTTAAATAGGGACAAATTGATGAGCAAAGGAAGAAATGACAGAAAGAAGGGAGGAGGGGAAAAAGGAAAAAAAAATGAAGAAAAAGGAGAAGGAAGGACAGGAGGGAAGAAAACAGAAGGAAAAAGTGAATGTGAAAGAAAAAGGCAGAGAGGAAAGATGGGTCTTGGGCTGTGTCCCGCGGGGCCCTTCTGCCCCCACCTGCAGAGCTGATACCTCAGAGCCTGTCTGCTCTCCCCTGTTCCCTCCGCTCAGCCTGCCACTCAGCAGAGCCTCAGTTGCCTCTGGCTCCCACAAAATATTCCTTGTTCTCTTGCCTGCTCTGCTCCGTCTCTCCCTGTCTCTTAGGTACCGAAAACAGTGCGATTATCAGAGGTAAATCATGTCTGTCACCAGGCATGCTGGGTGGGGGTGCTGGAACTGGCTGATTCATCAAGAGACACTCCTTTCTCCCTGGGCTCGGGGGCAGAGGTCCACTCGGGCCTGCTGTCTCTTCCCCCGAGGAGTCAGAGAAAGTGACAAAGGCTGTAAAAATGATGTCAGTCCCTGGGGCTGCAGAATTTTTTTTTTAGAGCAACTGGGGTCAAAGAATACTTGGCCAGGGGCAGACCCTGGCTGGGGATGTTAGAGGGGGCTAAGAAGTAGTCCCGCCTGCACCGAGGCTGGGCATCCTGGGGGATCCCTGTGGGCAAATATCTGAGGAAGATTTGGGGCGGCTGGTGTCTTGGGATGGGCATGAGCTGGATGGATGTGGGCAGGGGACCAGCCTTCCGAATGGGGCTGGAGACAGAGCTGAGAGAGCCTGAGAGGGCTAAGACCTCAGGCTGAGAGGCAGAGGCCAAGTGTTAGGAAGGCTGCCGAGACCTCGGCCAGCCCGGGGTCTGAGATGATGGCCACACAGAATCCAGCTAGTAGCTGGTGTTTACTGTGCACCTACTATGTGCTCTAGGGACCTCGTCTCATTCCAGCCTCACAGTAGCCTCTGGCGTACTTGTCACCAGCATCCCCATGCTAGAAACCATCACATGGACAGGCTAAGGATGTCATCAAGCCCGTGGCTGAAATGCCAGTCAAGGCCTGTCAATCCCCGCTCCACCCCTGTCCAGGCCCACTTTTTTAAAGATGACTTACGAATCTTTGCAGAGTATAATAATATGGGCTGGCTGTAGACATTTTGGAAAGTAGAGTTTGAGAAAGAAAATGGAACTTACCCTAAAACAAGACTTTTTTTTCCTATGCCACGAAAAAGAAATCAGAAGCCTTACCAATTGGCATCTTGGCTTTTCTGTGGATCGGCAGAGCATAAACGGTTTCCTGCATGAGTGAAAACGCTCAGCGTGTGTGATTATTGACGGCTGTTCTGGTTGGGGGTGTGTGCCCCCATTTTCTTAGCAACCACCCTAACTTCAGGTGCATGGATAGACTCCACGTTTTTGCTCTTATAAGCATCCCTGTGCTGCATTTCTTTGTGTTCTAGCAGTTTCTACACTTCAGGCGATTTCCTGAGCAGAGATTTCTGGAATGGGAATTACTGAACCAAAGGAAGGGCTGCTCGGGAGCAGGGAGATGGGAAGAGGTCCAAGTGTTCCTGGCAATTCTCCCCGAGGATGGCGGCTTCTTTTTAAGGGACACCAACTCGTGAGGGGGGCGGATGAACAGGCATCTTACTTCTGGCCATGGGACTTAGACCTCAAACAGAAGTTTTGATGATGCCCCTATGACTGTGTCTTCACCCTCTCCCAGGAGCTGCTGGGTAGGTGTTGTGGGGACTTGCATGCAGTCACCTAGGGACTAGAGGCACTGACCGATGGGGAGATCTTGGGGGTCACCTCATCCAACCCTCCCCACATTCACACAGGTACGCATTTGGCAGGTGGGGCAGCTGAGTCCCCGGAAAGACAGGTAACTTGTTGGAGCCACTCTGTTCGGTAATGACTTTGCTGCGGCCGGACGCAGGCCCCTGACTCCCAGGCTATTGCTCTTTCCAGGATGTGAGCTGCTTCTCATTTTGATTGCAGGTCATATAATTCTATATCCTGAGAGTAATGAATAACAACCACTGATGTTCAGGTTACCATGGCAACACTGGCCCCAAATTTCCTCCCAGGGGTGCTGGGAGTGTGAACTTGAGCTGTGAGAAGCCTCAAGCATGGGGAGGGGTGGGAGGGAGGCTGGCCTGGAAGGGGCTGGAGTCCTCCGTGTCTCAGGCCAGTGGGATGACATCACCCTGAAGCCCTCAAGGAAGCCCCAGGGCTTGGCCTAGAGCAGGGACTGTCACCAATGATGCTCCAATTTGGTGCAGATTCACCCCATGAAGAGAGAAGCAGGATCCATGGTTCAGATTATTTTTAAGGCTGGAAGCTGGGCCCTGGAGCAGATGGAGCTGCCTAGACAGGGAAGGGCTGCTGGAGAGAGGAACCTTGTCAGGCCATTTTGAAGTTCCAGGGAGGAAAGGAGGCAGCAGAGGCTCCCAGTGGCAGTGGCAGCAGAGGTGGGTGACAGGCATTGATTTGTTTGGGGATGGAACACAGAAAACTGCCTGGAGAGAGGTCCAGGCCCAGAATGGGGCTCTGTGGAAAGAGAGGCCCCCAAGACGCAGTCTTGCGGCTCAGCTCGCAGGTAGGACCCGCTGGAATCCCACAGGTGTCCTCCCAGCACCGTCAGGATGAGGGCTCTCCTGGGCTAGGGCTGTGGAGGAGGAGGACGGGGCAGGAGTGGGGGTCAAGGAGGAAGTGCGTTGGGGGAGAAGACCCCTGGGCACAGGAACTAAGGGGAGGGGGTCTTCAGGTTCCTGATTTCCTCAGTTGTTTTTCTGTTTGCCTCTTTTCTCCCTTCAGTTCCATCCCCCTCCTCTCCCCTCCAGTTCTCTCCCCTCCCCTCCTCTTTTCCACTCCTTCCTTCCTTCCTTCCTTCCTTCCTTCCTTCCTTCCTTCCTTCCTTCCTTCCTTCCTTCCTCCTGTCTTATACCCTCCCTCCTTTCTCCTCTGCCCCTCTCTTCATCTCTTTGACATCCTCTCTTCGTCCCTCCTTCCTCCAGCCACTCTCTTCTCTCCTCTCTCCTGCCCCATCAGGTGACCGGAAATGCAGCAGTCCTCAGCCTCTTGGCCAGTAAAGCCAATCTTATTATATAAAAAGAAAAATAGGTCAATAAAGAAAGTAATTAACAAAACAAAACAAAACAAAACCACACTGGGCTCTTTCTGCCCCCAGCCATCATCTGGGCCTGCCACCGTGTGTTCGGGGAATCTAAACATCAGCTCAAAGCAAACAAAGAAAACCCATCGCTAAAATTTTCCATAGCCACATGGACACCCATCGAGGACAGCGTTACCTAAACTGTGGCCCATGAACTCCAGGTCCTCGCAGTGGGAGATGCAGTTCCGGGATGCGGCCGAAGCACAGGCTCTTGACCTTGTTTGCCTGGCTTCTAATCCCTGCCCTGTGACACACTAGCCACGTGACCTTGGGTAAGAGCTTTATTGCTCCGTGCCTCGGTTTCCTTTCTGCAAAAGTAATAATAGTACCCGCTTCATAGGTTGTTATGAAGATTGCATGCCTTAAAGTGGAAAGATCTTAGCACGATGCCTGGCACACAATAAGTGCTGTGCAACCTATTTCTATAGGTTTCATGAGAGGAAGTTTGAGAAGCATTGAGGACCCTCTTGGCAATAACCAACACACAACATCGCAGTCGTGGGCCCAGAAGTCCGACAGCAAAAAGACCAGTTTGACTTTGGTTACCTTCGTAATTCTTGAACTTACTTTTATGATCACACTCCCCTTTTATTCTTTATAGGCCCAAAACACCTGTCCCTTAGGGCACGCCCACTTTGAGGGTCACAGCCGGAGAAATGCTGGTTTGGGATTATTTATCGTTTCCAGACCATGGTGAGTGGCGTAGAGGAAGAAGGCCTGATCTGAGTCATCCCCAAGATCTGGGGTCAAACTCCACTTCACCCTACCAGCCACAGGGCCCAGGAAGTGTTGCAGTCAGGCCCAGAGAGAGGAAGCGGCTTGCCCAAGGCCATATAGCTAGCCAGGAGAGACTCAGGACTAATATAGGGCTCCCAACCGCCAGGACTCTTCCTCTTCCTTATCTCTCCAACTTCATTGTTAAGGAAAAGCAGGAGGTCTTCTTCTTCTTCTTCTTCTTCTTCTTCTTCTTCTTCTTCTTCTTCTTCTTCTTCTTCTTCTTCTTCTTCTTCTTCTTCTTCTTCTTCTTCTTCTTCTTCTTCTTCTTCTTCTTCTTCTTCTTCGAGGGAGGGGTGTCCTTCATCTTTGAGACTCACGTGAGTTCCCTCCCCTCATCACTGGCATTTCATGCCCTGAGAGGCTTGAACTCCAGTGGCCACAAAGTACCTAGCTTTCTTCCCAGCCAGGGAGAAGGAGGAGGCGAGAAGTTCCTACTCTTCCCTCCCCCTGCAAAAAGGTAAAAGAGCTAAATTCCCTGCAGGCAGAGGGACCAGGCACTTTCGAGAGAGGCGAAGCATCTGCCCCTGTCCCTGGTGCTGAAACATGGCCTGGAGCCTGGTGCAGGGATCCCCAGCCCCAGATTGGGCTGAAATGGTTGTTGCAGAATCTCCCGGGGAGAGTCTGTCAAACTGGGATTCCTCTCACCCGTTGAAGCAGATCTCCTGACGTTGGTAGCCAGTTTCCACACTTTTGTTAATCTGAGGGGTGGGTCAGAACCCCACTACCTTGGGGAGTATTGGTGTACCCCAACCCCCAGCCCACGGGAGAAGTGGATCATTGCTTTTTAGTGATATTATTTGCTGCAAAAAAATTGTAGTTTTGATACTGTCACAGAAAACATAAGTTATTTTATATGTTTCATATTAATGGAGCAGATTTTATGGGCTGCTGGCAGTCTATTATTTTCACAGCAGTAGCAATTGCTTTCCACGCTGGAGGCTTGTGGGTGCGTATTCCCCCCGACTCCACGTTCGCGGCCCTCTGAAGTCCACTCCATTCTTTCCCTTGGCCTGCAGGCCTGGGGATTTAAGGTGCTGGGGTGGGTTTAATTAGGTTCATGTGCTCCCTGTCCTCACAGTGCCCTGCTGCAGGCAGAGACGAGATACCTATATTGTGGTATTTACTCTTCCAGATTCTTCTCTTCCCTTCAGTGGAGAAATGGCCACGTGGGACATTCTACCAAGCAGGATGCCATTTGGATGGGGCTGGAAGACTTCAGTAGCTTCTGATGACCCCCTTGGGCTCTGATGCTGCGGAGGAGGGTGGATTCAGTTCCTCACAGCCTGCATCACCTCTTATCTGGTTTCCCAAATGTCAGAGCAACTAGCTCGGAGGCTGTGAGGGGGCGTAGAGCAGTGATTACAAAGCACAGGCTTTGGGGTCAGACCCAGGTTCAAAGCCTGGTTCTGCTTTGTCTTACCTGTGTGATTTTGGGCAAGTTGCTTTTACTTCCTGGGTCTCTGTTGCCTCATGTGTAAAATATGAACAGACACACCATCCATGTTTCAACAGGGTTGATGTAGAGATCATTTGAGAAAATGGGCATCAAAGTGTCTTCCTATAAAACACCGTAAGTTATTACAGTCATACAAATGAATCTCTACTTGGATGATGGCTGGAAACTTAGGGAGGGCATTTGCACTGTAACGTGGCACTCCTGGTGTCCTGCAAACTCCCACTTCTCTCCCCCCTTCCCTGGAAATCAAGTTGACGGTAGATGCTTGGGGTCATGGAAGGGTAGGGTTGGATGTCAAAGCCCTGCCCCTGCTGAGGTATCTTCTCAAGGTGCCTCTCAAAGACCTTCCAATCCAGAGGAAGAAAGGAAACTGTCCTGGGGTTGGAGCAGGTCGCTGAGCCCTCCCAGGCCCCTGGTGTGGAAGCCTTGGGCCCTGGGGGTGGGGGGCAGGCTTGGAGCTGTTCAGGTCCTTGGGTTGGTCTGAGGGAGCAGAGCCCAAGGTCACACCCAGGGGGCCCCTTTGCCCCTTTTGCACGGATGGGAAGATGGAGGCCCAAAGAGGTCAAGCAACTTGACCCCCTCAAAGCCACAGGGTGAGTTGGCAGCAGAACCAATGGAAAGAACCAGGTGTCCTTTTCATTATACCATGTGGCCTCCTGGGCACGGTGCCACAAGTCCAGCTCCTGCTTCTGTCTAGAGTAAAAAAGAAGAAAGTCAAGGGGACATGGGTTTCTGGGAAGATACATTGGATTGGTTTTATGTCACCCCAGGGGGAAGCCGCAAAGCTTAGGTGTTAGGAACAATGGGAAATGCCACCTCTGTGATGTGAGTCAATAAGGGCCAATGACAATACATATGACACACTTCACCCCATTTACAAATGAGACTTCGGTTCTGTGCCTGTGCACGTGCTAAGATGTTGAGCCAGAAAGTGAAGAGCGAGAAAAGTGGAATACCGCTGTTCCGGCATGGCCGGGAATAGCCGGAACTGCCTGCGAAGCCGTTTGCGCAGACTTGCGGCGATGGAAGGCGCTGTGACGGCAAGCCTGCGTCCCTGGAGGTGAGCAGGCCCCAGGCAGCGGCGCCGCCGACAGGATTCAGGCATCGGCTGGGAGACAGACCAGCGCCTCTGATGTTCCGTGATGCCCACTCACCCCCTTCTCAATTCCCTGGCTCCTGCTCCCCGGAGGCCTCTGTTTTCCAAAGCAGCAAGCAGCCTGCATGGTAATTACTTTTGGACTTATTAAGCATAATTATCCCTTAATCGCATACAACCAGTAATTACCGTGGCTGTTACCAGAGGTCTACCATGTAGTGCTGCCTGTAGCCCTGGGGCCCAATGCCAAGCTGGGGCCTGAGGTGGAACTGGTGCTCCCTGCCAGGGGGTTGAGGAGGCCATCTCATCTCGGCGGAGATGGGGCTGCTGCATCCCCCACTGGGTGGTCCTTTGGCTTGGGTACCAGGCTGGGGAAGGAGTCGCTCACACACGCCAGCCAGCCCCAGGGCTGCTCTAAGCTCCAACCAGTCAGCGCCCTTCCCAGCACTCCCCACCCGGCAGTGCTTGCCCATGCCACCCGCCTCTGCCCGTGCCACGCCCTCCTCCTGGGTCTATCCTCTCTCCTGGTGTTCCCCTCTCTTCCCTCCAACCAACTACCCTCCCTTCTTCCCTTAATATTTCCGAGTCTCTTTTATGTTCCTGGCCCCGTGCCAGGTCCTGAAGCTACCGTGCTGTGGGGGTGGGGAAGACACAATCCGGGCTGCGCTGGAGCTGTGTCTCTCCGGGGGAGAGACACAAAGACCAGGACAGGTGAGCTGCGTAGCATGTTACAAGGCTGCGTGCTGTGGAGAACTAGAGCGCAGGGCGATTTGGGTGGAGAGGTGTTCTTTTGGGTGCAGTGGGGGAAATTCAGTTTTAATAGGACGGCCGCTGGTCAGCCTCGTGGAGAGTGGGACACTTGAACAAAGAGGAAACAGTTAGTGCAAAAGCCCTACGGTGGGAACAGGCTCTGGGTGTCTGAGCACAGTGAGGGGGCCAGGGTGGCTGGAGCAGGTGGGGGGTGGGGGAGAGGGCGTGGGGGGGTTGCCAGCTAAAGGGGAGGGGAGGGCGTAGGGCCTGGTGGGCCAACTTAAGGATGTTGGGTTTTTCTCGAATGAAACATTGGGGCAGAGGAGCATCCTAATCAACTTGTTGGTAGAGAGACCGTGGAGGTGGGGGAGCCCAATATGGAGGAGCTGTTGCTACAATCCAGATGAGAAATGGTGGCGACCAAGGAACTGGGAAGAATGGAAGGATTCTAGAAGCATTTTCCAGGTAGAGAGGACAGGATTCCCTGGTGGGTAGATGTGAGGTGTGAGTGACAGGCATCGGGAATAGCTCTAGGGATCTGGGCTTTAATACCTGGAAGGAAGGAGCTGCCACTTGCTGAACTGGGAAGACTGTGGGTGAAGCTGGGACGGGGGGGAGGCAGGTGGTTGGCTGGGGCTTGCGAAGGTGGTCTCGGGCCTCCCAGAGAGGTGTCAGTCTGTGGCGTGGTCCAGAGCAGACAGGTCTGGCTGCCATGTGCTTGGGCCAGCCCTCCACACATGGGTGACGTTTGCCGAATCCAGATTGGATGTGCTCATCCAGGCGTGAGGGTAGGTGAGAACAGGCTCAAAGACTGTGGTGGGGGGAGGGGCACGAGGAGAAGGAGCAATCAGAGACGCAGGAGGAGAACTGAGGGCAGGCACTCACCTTTGCAGCCTCACCCCAGCTGGTCCTGCCCATTCTGCTCCCCTCCCTCAGCCTGGCTCCCCTCCCAGGGCTCATTCCCTCTCCCTCTTCCTCTCCACTTCTCTTTTTTATACTTTCCCTGTTGTTTCCAGTGTTTTTTTCTCTGTGTGTGTCTCTCTGGGCTTCTTCTCTGGGCCTCTCTCTCTCCACTCCCCCCAGCTCAGCCCCTGGGGTGCAGGGAATCTCCCTGTGGCCTCGGGCACTTGCCAATCCCCCCCCTCCATCTCGAACCAGCTCCCGGACCCCATGCCGTGCTCTAATATGTATTTACATGCGTTTCAGACTATTATTTATTAAGGTATCGCTGCCGACTGTGCACGAGCTAATTGCTCTTAAGTGCTGGCTCTCGGTTCCCACCGCGACGCTGTGGTGGAGGTGGAACCCTGACATTCCGTGCTGTGGAAGGGCGGGGAAACCAAGGACCCAGCCCACAGAAGGCGCTGGGACTGTGGGTGGACACGCGGGCGGAGGTGTGGGGAGTTCATGGTGGAGGCACAGAGGGTGCTGGGAGTTCACAGTTGGCGAGTTGGGGATGCCAGTGGTGAGGGATGGGGATCGTTGGGCTGCGTACTGGAGGGGTGTGCCAGGAGCACAGTTTGGAGCCTGGGAGAGCAGAGGGTGTCTCCCAGTGCTGAGAAGCCTGGTGGGGGTCTTGGAGCTGGGAGGGGGCCCCCCCACTGTGAGGGGTGGTGCAGGGAAGCCTCGTGGCGGGTCTTGGAAAGGACTGGGGGAAACAGAGCAAGGGGCAGTGGCTGGAGCACAATTTGACGTCTTGGACCCAAGGTGGGGATGCCTGAATGCGAGGGTCAGTGCAGGGGGACCAAGATGGGGCAGGTGGGAGACCCCAAGTGTGAGGCCCCGTGCGAGTAAGTTTCGGACCAGCCACACCTGGGCCTTGAGAGTCTCTCCTGGGTGTGGGTGGACAGACGGGGGACAGACAGAAGACTGCCGGCCTCAGTAGGGGGCTGTGGCCACAGCCTCTCCCCACCTCACCACACAGGCAGTTGCCTGGCTGGCTTGCTTCTCTCCACATCAGCAATAGATGCAGGAGCGGGCAAGAGCGGTTTAATTGGCAGGATTTGGGGGTTAGGACAGATGTGGCTTCTCCGTGTTTGGAGGCTGGGTGCTTGCTCTGGGGCACGGGAGAGGACGCAGGTCCAAATGGGGAGAGGAGCAGGAAACCAGACTGGGAGAGACCCTGGCTGACGCCCCTGGAGAGAGGAGACAAAGGCAGGGGTGGGTGACGACTGGGAGAGAGAAGCAGAGGAAGAGGACAGACAGCTGGGCAAAACCAGAGGGAGATGGAGGTTGGGGGACAATCAGGGACGGGTCCTGCCAGGCTGGCTCCTGCCCACTGCCAGGTGGAGGCCCTCCCTCCTGGTGGCATCGGCACAGCCTCATCCCCGGCGGCGGTCTTAGTTTCCAGAAGGGGACATTTATTCATATAATTTCATTATTGGCACTGTGGGTACAGTGTCCGCCAACTCCCAGGCCTGGTTGGTGTCACCTGAAAGTTCTGTCTCGAATGGCAACCGCAGCTTAACACTTAACAAAACCCGGGGAACCATGTCCTGCCCCTCCCACCCCAAAACAGGGACCGACTGAAAGCTGGGCTGCGCAGGGGCCTCTTGGGTCCCTCCTCTGAGCTTCCTGAGCCAAGTGCATCTCCAGCCGTGAGCAGCGCCGGGGCAGCACGGTGATTTTCCAGATGTGCAGACCAGGGCTCCCAGAGGTGAGGTGACTCTCCCAGGTAGTGACAGGCAGACACGGACGGGAGGCCAGCCCAGAAACTCACACTGTTTCCATCACCCAGGGCCAAGCCTCTGATTGATGGCGGCTGTAATTTCATCAGGCCTCTGGCCCCAGGGGATGCTGATGTGGTGGCCTCGGAGCTTTCTGGAACCGAATCCTGCTGACCTGCCTGTTCTGGGGTCCCAGAGCTCATTTGTCCGCCCTGGACCAGGCGTGGCCATGCTGGAATCTGCCATCTCAATGCTGGCCAAGGAAAAGTCCAAGTCTCTAGCAGAGCTAACACAGCCTCCCGGGGGCTGACGGTGGGGTGGGGGCTGTCCGCATTCCTCCTGGAGTGTTCTGGAATCAGGATGTCGGATTTACCAGCCTCAGAGCTGGAGGGAGCCTTGGCAGTTATCCAGTCCCTCTGCCCCATTTAACAAATGGGGAAACAGAGGCCCAGAGAGGGGGCGGGGCTTGCCTGGGGCCGCCCCCTGGGCTGTGCACTGGAAATGACCTGTGCCTCCACTGAAGGACTGTGGGAGGCAGGTGCCTCTCCCCACGGTCACTCTTCTTATTTCAGCCTCAGGGAATCTGGGTTTTGCTACAAAATGGGCAGGGCAGCGAGATTTGTTTCCAGTTGCTCCAGCCTTCCTTCCAGCTCTTGCTCCCCTGTCCCCCAGAGCTCTGCTGCCCTAGGACCGGCTTCCCTCAGCCCAAGCATAGTCTGTGGGTGCCGCTGCTCCTCTGAAGTCCCCCGTCTTTAGCCCTCACTCACCCACGTGCGTATTTTCACGGGGGCCTTTCCGAAGACATTACCTTAGAGTAGCTCTCACATGGCGTTTTTAGATGCAGTGGGGGCAGGTTGGGGGGACCTGACTGACCTCGGTTCAGGCCCTGTGCCTCCCTGGGTCTCAGTGTCCCAATCTAGAAGATGGGGGTGGGGTAGACATTTGGAGGTTTCTAAACACCCTTTCCAGCCCTGGCATCTTGAGACTGCCCACAGTAGGAGCAGCCAGGACTTGGGTCACCAGGCCAGGGCTGTCTGCTGCTTCCCCTCCCTGGGTCAGGAGTAGGAGCGGGTCAAGGGAAAACACAGTGGAGAAAAGACAAACCCCCGTGGGCCCCACCGAGCGGCACGTGATAAGCAGGGGCAGGCAGGAGGATTTTTCACAGCCCCTTCTCCTGCGTCTTCAGTCCCTGGCTGTCTTCCTGGGGAGGGACAGGAAGAGCTGGGCTATGTTTACCTTCGGAGGATGGTGTGGTGAGGAGGGGACTGAGTGGGCGCGGGGACAGTGGGCCGGCTGTCCCATAGCTGAGCGTGGAAGTGCTGTCGTTCCTCTAGTGGGGAAGGAAATGGATGGCTCAGGGACAAATAGGGACAAATGCTCCTCCCCACCCTCCCCTCCCCAGGTGGCCTGGCCTGGGTACCTGCACACGGTAGAAGTCAGGTGAATTCACAGATGGAGTGAATGAGTGAGTGAGTGAGCGAGTGTCTTGAAGCTAAGAGACCTTGCTGGAGATTCAGGCAGACCTGGGTTGGGGTCCTGCCCCCACCAGTTTCTGGCTGTGTGATCTTAAGCAGATTACTTAAGAAATGTCTCTGAAGTTCAGTTTCCTCATCTGTAACACTAGTGATGCCTCATAGACTTGTGAGGAGCAAAGGTGGTGAATCAGTGGGAAAACCTCAGCATCACGTCTGACATTTAGCACTCCCCAAATTATGCTGATTATTCGCACCACAGATACCATGACGGGTCACCCTCTAACCTGGCACTTCTGCATACATGTGCTTACTGAGCATCTGGGGTTCTAAGCACCGCTGAGGGCCTAGGGACAATTGAGGCCCAGTCTCTGCTCTTGCTTATAGTTTGACAACCACACAGCCTTGAACTACCACGGAAAGTGCTCATAGTAGCCGTCACCAAGGCGCTAAGTACTGTGGGAGAGGTTCAATCCGCCCTGGGCTGCAGGTCACGGAAGGCTTCTCGGAGGCGGTGGGCCCCACACTAAGCTTTGAAGGAGTTTGCCCTCGGTAAACATCCATCATGGGCATATGGCAAAGACATGAATGGCTGCTGGGGGAACCCTTGGAATCCAGTCTTCGCTCCTTCCTCACTTCGTGGGGCAGGCCTCTCTAACTGCCCCGGGATAAACAGCAGCCTCTCCACCCTGTTACGCCTTCTCTCCTAACATCGCTTCATTCAGCTGCCCCATCACCTCCTGTCCTAATACATAGTCACACGATTTTGTGTTCTCATCTGCCTCTCTGTACTAGAACATCGACCCCATGAGTGCGGTGTTACAGGTTTAGCTGTGTCTCCTGTCAAAGTCACAGGCCGAGGTCTTAACCCCTAATACCTCCGAATGCGACCATTTTGGGAGACAGGATCTTTACAGAGGCAATCAAATTAAAATGAGTTTTTTTTTTCTTGTTCCCCCCCACCCCCCGACTGGTGTGGCTCAGTGGATTGAGCGTGGGCTGTGAACCAAAGGGTCACCAGTTCGATTCCCAGTCAGGGCACATGCCTGGATTGTGGGCCAGGTCCCCAGTGGGGGCCACATGAGAGGCAACCACACATTGCTGTTTCTCTCCCTCTCTTTCTCCTTCCCTTCCCCTCTCTCTAAAAATAAGTAAAAAAATATTTTAAAAAATGAGGTCTTTTTACACCTGATCCAATATGACAGGTGTCCTTGTAAAGAGGGGAAATTGGAAGACAGACAGACGCTGGGAGAAGCCCCGTGAAGACTGCAGTTACGCCTCCACCAGCGGAGGGACCACCGGATGCTAGGGGAGGGGCTGGCACAGAGCCTCCTTCGCAGCTCCCGGAAGGCACCGGCCCTGCTGCCCCCCTGGTCTTGGACCCCCAGCCTCTATGACCGCGAGACAATAAACCTGGGCTGATGAAGCTCCTGGTCTGCGGTGCTTTGCCAGGGCAGCCCCAGCAAGCTGAGACAGGCACAGACGGTTCTTTTTCTTCTGTGTTCCCAGTCCAGGACGGGGCCCAGCATTTAGTAGCTAGCACTACTTGCAGTTCTTGAATGAATGAATGAGACTTTATTGTGACATGTGGAAAGTGGAGGAAATGAGACTAAAAAGCAAAATGAGCAAGATGGCGAGGGGTCTCGAAGGTCAGGGTGAGAGTTTGGTCTTTCCCTCCACAGGCGATGGGGAACCACGGAAGGTGTTTTTAGAAGCTTCCTCTGGGTTTATTGCACATGTTGGACCGAAAGGGGCCAAGTTGGAGGCAGGGAGAACAGGGCAGGATTGGACTATTGACCGGGTGAGCAATACAGGGATGAGGGCCTCCTCCCGGGTGGCAGTGCAGATGGAGTAGGGGGCCTGCGGGGGAGGGCAAAGGTGTGGTGCGGACAAGGGCGACTGATGTCTTCAGTCTTTTACCCGCTCACCTGCTGCCGCTCTTTCTCTTTTTGGGGGAGTGAACATCTTTTTTTTTTAATTGTAGTTTTTCCATTGCTTTTCTTTCCCAAAGATTATTTTGCTCAATCCTTTGATCTTTTGCCTGATCAAACCCCATCTTTCTCTTGCCCAATGTGCAAAGCTCATAGGACTTTGGGGCATCTCAGGTACCCGCCTTGGGGGAGCCTGGAGGGGGGCTGTCCCCAGGCTGATCACTGTCTGTGGACAGAGTCCTGAAACGGGTGCTGATGGAGCGACACAAGGGTCGGATGGAGGAAATGAGACCTGTGCCCTGGCAGACACCTCCGAGTATGACCGGCAGCTCCTACAAGAAGCTGCTGCTGAGAGGAGGCCTGGAAGCCTTCCTGGAAGAAATGGTTTGCACGAAGTTTGGAGGAGGAGGGGGTACCAATACCGTGGAGAGGAGGAGGAGTGGGCGAGCAGCAAAGAACAAAGTAGTTACCTTCTTCTTTCCGGCCCCAGGTGAGCTAGCCTGGTGACTGGACACACAGGTGAATACACAACCAGCACAGCCTTTCAGTGGGCTAACTAGTCATCAAGAATCACCCACTGGTAGCAGAGAAAAAAAGACTGTCGATAGGGGACGGAAATAGCTTCTAAAACCTCCCTTCGTTCCTGCTGCCCCTCTTTCCCCCGATGTCTCAACAGGCCATGGGCCTGGAAGGCAATGCATACCCACAGCGCCCTCTGCTGGACGATATCAGAACAACACCGCAGGCTCTGCGTGCCCAGGCAATTGTGTAAAGAGCCCAGGTGTCTTGCTCTGGGGAAGCCGAAGACGCTGAGGCCAGGAATGAAGGATAGACAGGAACTGGGTCAGTGCCTGGCAGGCTCCATATCTGCAACCTGGAGCTTATGGGTAGTACAGGGGATAGCTAGCTCTGCTTGAGGTGGCCGAGGGAGCCATCATACACAGCTCCCCCGCCACGGATATTTTTGGGGGCTCAGGAGCTGGAGTGACACCATCCTGAGTATCCAGTGACCCCCTACCCAGGCCAGGAGAAGATACCTCCCAGCAGATTACCTATGTCTCATTATATCATGGAGGAGGTGAATTCCTTTCTTCTGCCAACCCGGGCTCTGGGGTAACTAGGCTTCGGGCAGGTGGTCTGGATGCTTCCCCGAAGGACTCACAGCTGGGAGATTCTAGGCGGGGCTCAGGCAGGGATGAGGACCCCTGCTGCCAGATGGCCCAGCGGGAGAGCTGCGGAGCTCGGCTGGGACTCGGCTTCCTGTTTCCTTCCCACTTCAGACCAGGGCAAGGGTTAAAGGAGCTGAGGGAGCCCAGGTTTCCCAGGGGGCCTGCAGGGCCTTGGAGGGGACCAGCAACCACAGGACAGAGGGCTCGGGAGACCCGGAGACCCGGAGACCTGGATACCCAGAGACCCAGAGACCTACACCACTGGGCTCACTTCATTCTCTCCTTCTAGAGAGTTCCCGCTTCGAGTCCCTGTTTTTCTGAGCATGTTTCTCCTAGTGCGAGGGACTAGGAGACTCTTATTGCCGCCCCAGCAGGACACACACAAACACACACACACACACCCGGCTTTTACTGGCTGTCCAATGAGAGCAGAGAACAAAGAAGCGAGTTTCTCACAAAGGTGGAGGGAGTGCACCAAAG
This sequence comes from Anoura caudifer, assembly GCA_004027475.1. Lineage (NCBI taxonomy): Eukaryota > Metazoa > Chordata > Mammalia > Chiroptera > Phyllostomidae > Anoura > Anoura caudifer. The sequence continues at coordinate 343,868 of PVKU01000831.1, read as the reverse complement.
TCAGCGAGGTGCTTAAAGCTACGGTGTGGAGGTGGGGTGGGGGGCTCATCCACCTCGGGGAAAGCCTGCTGCCCCGAGAAGGTCACCCATGAGGCCGCGCCTGTGAACACTCCTTCACCGTGATGTTTTTTAGTCTTGGCCTGTTGTCCTCCGAATGACTCCTATCAGGGGTGGTAGCACACTTCGGTGATGTTTTTGGCAGTTGGGGAATCCCTATTTTTGTCAGCCGTTCTCCTGGAAGGCCGAAAAGCAAACGATGATTGATTTGGAGGAGACGAGGTAAACTGCTAAAGGGTTTCCAAATGAGCCTCGTGTTTGATTCCGGCGTCAGTGTGCGTGGGTTCCAAGACACACCGGTGCCTGGTGCTGATTTTCACAGAAAGATATTCTGTGATGCCCGACTGCTTCTGAGGAAAATCGGAAATGTGAAAAGCAGCTCGCAGAGACATTGTATCGGGCTGGCCGGGCCTTGCTGGGTCCCCTCCGCCTCTTCCTCCTCTGTGCACACGGGCTGGGCACCTGCCAGCACCGGGCTTTCTCTGACTGCAGAAGTCAGCTCAGCTGGTACGCCTGGGGCACCACAGAAGCGCCATGGAATTAGTGACCCAGCGACTGAGTGGAGCTGGTACCCCTCCCCCTAGTCCTTCCCAGTGAGTCCTACTCGGCTTCCCAGAGTTCCCAGCGGGACGAAGGTCCAGACCCACGGTATTGACCTGCCCAGTAACACCCCCTTTGTCGGAGTCGTTCCAGTCACTGTTCCATCGCCTCGCTGGCCCACGAACGCCTCCTGGGATCACACAACAACACTCTTTGCGCCAACTCCTTATCTCCAGCTCTGCTGCTGGGGGAGCTGCTGTGGCCAGCTTGTCCCGGTTTTCCCCAGATTGCTCCAGTTTTAAAACTGGGAAGTCCCACATCCCGGGATCTCCCCACCTCAATCCCAGACAAACCGGGGCAGCGGGTCACTCTGGGGAAACCCCAACCAAGGGGGAGGTGACCCCACTGAAGCACACAGATCACTGGCCCACTAGTTTGAAAGACAAGTATTCAGCTTTGAGAACAAAAGGGCAGACACACGTATAGTTTTGTCATGTCATGAGGTTCAACAGTTTTTATAAGCTAAAAGCCTGGAAGAGAACAGTAGCCACCATGTGCAAAGAAGCTGCTCTTTTGAGAACAGACACACGCAGCCCCAGGGTACGATTCGCTACTCGGTGGTGGACACTAGACGGCTGATGGCCAGGACTTCCATGATGTCTACCTCATTGGCTACTGGGCAGAAAGGCAATGTGGATTCCAAGAACAAGAAGTGTCCCAGGCACCAGGGACATGACGGGCGAGCAGGCAAGGGCTGGGGGGGGGGGGCCACACTGTAGGCACTTGAGGCTCTGAGGGGGACAAGCACCGGCCATGCCACTTGAGCCACAGCCACCTGGGCAAATAGTGAAACTACACTGCGTGTGTCATCGCAGTTGGCCACATGGAGACGAGGCGCTTTGCCTTGGGAAGCGGCTATAAGCTCAAGACCGCTGGCTCTGAGCCAAGGAGGGCTGCAGCATGGACAGGAGAAATCCCACTTTGTCAGGGAGCCCGGAAGACAGTGCTGCTGAGCGGCCAGGTCGCCGGGCTGGGGGCCAGGGGAGCGGGGCGGGGGGGAGGTGGTCAGGGAGCCCCGTACGAGGCACTGGGGCCTGACCAGGAGATGCTGCCAAGCTCCTGACCTCAGGACAGATCTCTGCCCATCAGGTTATCTGGCTGCAGAACACTGCGCAAGTCCCCGCCCTGGCTGACCCTACACTGGCCCTGCGGCGTGTGCTCCAGCCCGGGAACACGCCCGTGCTCTGCTCATTGGTTTCTCTAGTCCCTGCTAGATTAGTGGGGGATCAAAAGTGTCTCCCCCATGCCATGGCAATGAACACACCACCATCCCCGGGGTAGTGACGCTGAGGTCACTACCTTCTCTTCCCTGGCCAGGGCGCTGAGGATGTAGAATTCGTTTGTGCCTGGGGACAACCTGGAGATGTTCCAATGTGCCAGGAGTGAGAGGCAGCGCTGGGGCCTGGCAACGGTGGGTGCTGAGTGCCCCACACGCTCCAGCCAGGCGGGCAGGGGCGCAGAGCGGCCAGTCGCCAGGGCTGGGCTGCACACAGACCGGGGAGACCCCTTCTCCCACCTCCTCTCAGTGGGAGTCCCTGCCAAGGAAGAGAAGGGGAACAGTAGCCAAGGGAGAAAGAAAGAGCCTTCAAGTAAGGGTAGGGACCAACGGGTGGCAAGTTAGGATTGAGGAGAAACTTCCGGAAGGCTTTTCGGCTCCAGGTGAATAAAGAGGATCCCTCGCTTTCTCAACCACCGGAGGAACAGGTGAGGCCCCACCAGCAGCTACAATGGAACCACTCCCCCATCGTCGGTCACAGCAGTAGGGGACAGTAGATGTCATTTGTTTTGTCCACGGGCAGGGGACGGCTGGACATACACAAGTGCCACTGGAAGCCAATGCCACTCTCCCAGGGTCTGGAGCTGGTCTCCTCAGCTGAGGGCTCTCAGAGGGAGGACCCTACCTCTGTGCAGAGGCAGGAGGTTGGACCCTGGAGGCACTTCGTTGCAGGGGCTCCCCACTCCACCTGGACGAGCGGCCCCCAGCAGGAGCTCTGGCTGCGCGCAGCACATGCTGCTGGGGGTCAACTTTGCTCACCCCGCCACGGAGTGTCAGAGAGCTCGGGGGCTGGCTTTCAGGGCGCATGGTGCCTCCGCAGTGTGGGCGGAGGCCACACCCACAGGTGGCAAGACCACAGGTTGGGGACAAGGCCAGGCCAGTCGAGACACACGCACCTGGCACACCAGGGAGCGGGGCAGCGGTCCAGGGAGCAGACACTCTTCCAAATGCTTCTCACCGGGCTCCAACGAGGGCCGGAAACGCAGCTGAGGCTACCCCAGTGTGCCTGGCATACAGTAGGCACTCAACCAAAGCTTTTTGAATGTCAGTGCTGGAAGGACCCTCAGGGAGACCGAGACCAGCATTTTCCGGACTGAATAACCTGGGGAGAGTGACCTTCTGAGTCACATATTGGAGACTGACAAGACACACTTCTTGGGACCAGGTCGTCCTGACCTAAAGAAAGAGTTTTCCTAGTGTTTCCTCAACATATTTGCTCGAGGGACAATTTTTTATGAATTGCTAATGCACACACCAAAGAATAGCGTTGAAAACGCTGATCTAGTGTAACCTCATCATTCTACAAAAGATGAAACGGGGCCCAGAGAGAGCAAGCGACTTGCTGAAAGTCACACAGCACACCGGTGGTGGAGTTTGGACCAACCCTTGAACCCCTGCTGTCTGATCGCTGTTTCTCCCACTGACGGCCCAGCTCTGTCGGACGGTGCCACTTGGCTTTTGTACTCTCCTGAGTCTTCGGCCGGCAGGACATAAAGGTCCCTTTGCACGACCCAGAAAGCAAGGCCTAGTTTAACAAAGAGTCCAGATTAATCCAGATTAATCCCAACTCTAGGGGCCATGGTTCCCCTACTGGAGAACCTTTGGAACCCCTCCAGCTTTGGTGCCTGCGCTAATACCCTAAGGTTATCTTTTCCTTGAAGCTGGTCGCTCTGTCCTCTGCTTGGCCATCCTGGGGGCACATTCCTGAGACTGTCTGCCGTTGAAATGTCACCAAAGTTCTTTACAAACATGTCTCCCATCCAGATGTCCCTCAAAGCCCTTGGGTTGTTTGAGATCAAGGAGAATTTGTTCCTCTGCACCTTTAGGTGCTGGGCAGGGGAGCCAGGGGGTGCGGAGGTGAGTAGTTCATCCATCGGAGTTGTCCAGAGCTCCAGCCATTGCTGCTGGGGTGGTGTCTGAGGGTGTTCTCTGCAGAAGGCGGGCGGTGGTGTGCCCGCAGCCTTGCTGGGCTTCTTGGTCACTCCTTCCAAGTGTCGCGTTCCACACTGGGCGGATGCCAGGCCACCTTGACCTCCCGCCCCTAGTCATTGTCTACACTCAGCCTGGAGACCCAGAATCAGGTTAATCCGGAGGCTGGACAGCCCAGTCCAACCTGGCTGTGTTAGAGAAGGAAAGAGGCCCGGAAAGCACATGTGACTTGTTCAAGGTCACCCAGACAATTAAAGCAAGTCCATGGTCACTAAGAGGAGAACAGCTGAGAGGCAGAGAACCTGGGAAAGTCAAGGTAGGGGGAAGCCCCCAGCTCCTGGGCACCTAGAGAGGGGATGCCCCTTTGCCCAAACGAGTGCCAGGTGTTTAACTGTCAGCCAGACAATCTTTCCCTTCGAGGCGGGCCAAGAAGGGAACGCCACGCCCCTCCCTCCTTACTCTGGAGCTGGGGCTGCCTGCTGCAGAAGTGTTATTTGGGGGGTGCCGGGGAGCAGGTGTGTAGGGAGATGTCAGGGCTGTCCTCACACCTGGTCAAGGCCTTCAGCAAGGCAGCCTAAAGCTTTTGTCTCTCTTGGTGGTACCGACTTTGAGCCAACACCCCCCAGGCATCCTGTCCCGCCTGGGGTGGCAGTGGCTTTAGTTCCTGGTGGGTTCCTGCCTAGAGGCAGCCAAGCTGCTGATGGGATTTTACACCAAGTCTCCCTCCCCATCCCTCCCTTGGGGATGGATCCCCAGCTTTTGGAGAGAGCCTCAGAGGGGCTGGTGCAGCTCAGCAGGAGGCCAGCCAGGCCTCCGCATGGAGGGCGGGCTGTGCGGGTCAGGGCACCACATCCTGTGGGGGCTGCCTTTTCTCCAGGCCCCGCAAGTGTTCCGCTGGGCCCCTGCTCTCCCTCCGCTCCTGCTGAAGCCTTTCGTCTTCATGAGGCTGAGACTTGCGCTAGAGTCCACAGGTCCTCCCCACAGGGCAGTTTGATTTGTGGGGATCTCCCAGGAGGGGGCAGTTTGTGCCAGGGCCGTGGGGCCTGATGGGACCACTTGATGAGGCGAGGTCAAGGCCTTGGAGAGGGGTGTGTGTGGGGTATGTGTATCCATCCTGGAGGTCCAAGCTGGTGGGCTTCCTTGCTGAAGTCCAGACCTGCCTCCCCGGGAGTCTGTGAGGCAAAGGTCAGCGAGCAGCAGCCAGGAGGGAGTCTGAGGCTGCAACGTAGATATCACCACCTGGCATCTCGAGGTAGGCCTGCGGCGGGGAGGTCCCAGGGCCTCTCATTTTCATTTCATTGAATAAATCACGTCTCGTGGCCAAAGCGGCCGCCCAAACGTATGGCAGCCAAGCATAGTTCTCTGCTGCCAGGAGGACCCCTGTCCTGCACGGTGCGACCTGGCTAGACAGCGCCCCGCTGTCCTCGAATGCGGCTGACACAGGGTGCCTCCCGAGCCCCTCAGCACGAGTGGAACGAGTCTGCGTCGCGCAGTGTCTGAAGGTGCAATTTACTGAAGGTGCCAATTACTGAAGGTGCCGTCTGTTGTCCCGCTGACTTCTGTGACTCCGTCTATTCTTTTGGGACTATTTTTGCACAGACAGCCACTTCATCCTAACACTGCAGCTTGCAAGAGGTCTCCCCACTGTCCTGCTTGCCACCTCTTCTTAGCTAGGAGGTCACAAATAACCTGTCAACCAGCACAGACGGAGGGCTTCCAAGCCAAAAGGCAAGGTCCTGGGGGACTCTTCTGTAAAGTGTTGGGAAGGATGGTTTGTATCCAGTGGGTTTGTAGCGGGATTTAGGGGTCCTGGACCATGACCATGGAGACACAAGCCTATCCCACAATGCAGCAGGCAGAGGTGGTCTCCCATGCCTAGCCGCAAGCTTGTAGGTCTGGTTACTTGCAGTTTTGGGGCTTGCTCCTCCACCCTTTCACATGACGGGGGCATTGCCCAGGTGATCCTCCTGCAGCAGGAACTCAGGTTTAAGTTCTATTTCCTCTCTACCCCCGGGGGCAGGAAACCCCACAGCAGCCCACCTGTCCAGGCAGAGAGGAACCTTTGAACCTTCTAGATACCTAGCCTGACTCTCTCACCTCACCCACTGGTTTTACAGGTGGGAAAACTGAGGCCCAGGCAGGGGGCACTGTCTGCCCTTAAGTGGCACAGCTAGCTGGTAGCAAAGTCGGGATTGAATTCAGGCCTCCCGAGGGCAAGTCCAGGCCTCTGTCTAGCAACCACTGTATTGGCTACAGCTCCCAAAGTTCCCGCCAGCAGGCCTCCGAGGCGCCCTCCCCCTCCTCCCGACCCCAGCCTCCCCCTCCCCCAGCTACACGTAATTGGGGTTGTAGCAGAGCACGTCGAACTCCAGGCTCTCGTCCCAGTGCCGCAGCAGCACGAACAGCTGGAGGGCGGCAGCCTGGAGCGTGCCCCGTGTGCGGTCCTCGGGCACCTCCTGCTGCTCCAGCCACGAGCTGGCCTTGGCGGCCACCAGCTCCCACTCCACGAAGTAGGAGGCCGAGCTGTGCTCCAGCCACGCCAGTGCCACCACCGTGGCCCACAGCTTCCCTGTGCGTTCTAGCATATCCCTGCGCTCCCCGCCTGCCTTGTCCTCTGCCACAGGCTCCTCAGAGAAGGTCTCACAAGAGGGGCGCCGAGGTGAGGGGCTGGTGCACAGCTGGGGACTGGGCGTCTTCGTCTTGGGTGGGCGGGCTGTGAGGGACACTCGGTGGCAGGCGAAGGGTGAGGTCCACTTGAGCTTGTCCATAGGGATGTGGATGGCCTCACAGAAGGCTTGGTTGAGCAGGAAGGCTCCAGAAGCCAGCTGCAGGGACACCTGTGGGTGGGAGAGCCCCTCAGTGGGCCTCAAACTTTTAAGCCCATGGAGCCCAGGCAATGCAGAAGTCTGGGTCCCCATAGCCCACCACTGAGCTCCCCACCTCCCTGGGGGACCTGCAGGGTCCCCAGGCCGACGGAGCACCTTCATCCTTTGTCCCACAGGCACTTTAGACTGACCCCTCTCTCAGCCCAGCTCAGCACCTTCGCTCCAAACCTGCCTCTTGTTCCGGGCAGGCGGGCCCCTCTGGGACCGTCCTCTGCCATCAAGCAGGCTCTGGGCAGCTCACCTCCCTCTTGGGCCCTCCACAGCCATCAGTGTCCAAGTCCCAATGGGTCTGCTTTCTAACCACCTCCCCAGTCTACCACCTGTCTCCTCGCGCTGCCCTTGCCTCTACTTTCCTCCCCTGTCCACACCCTCCCATCATTCCTGCAGCCTCAGGGGTCCTTGCAAGGCATAGGTCCTGCCACTCTTTGGAGGCCATCGGTTCAGTGGCTTCAATTTTCTCTTGGGATGAGCCCAAACTATGATTTCCAAAGCTCTGGTTCATCCTTGATTTTCCTCTTCAAACCCCACTCTCGAGCCACCAAGTGCTCTCTCCCCCCAGGCCGTCAGCTATCACTCATCCAGGAAGCCATGCTCCTTTCTCCCTGACCACAAGCCTGCGGAAGGGGCCTCCTGCCCGCCTCGGTCGGTCCCTCACACCGGAGCTCCCCTATCACAGCACCCAAGAGCAGAATTACCTGGCTCCTTGTCTGTGTCCCCACTAGGTACTTAGTGCCATGAGTTCAGGGACAGTGTTCATCTAGTTTAAGGTTGTCTAGCACTGTGCCCGGCTCAACAAGCCCTTGTTAAGTGTGCACACGCATAGCGCCCTGTTGCTGGCATTTTTGGAAAGGCCCGGTGCGCTTGGGGGTGCTGGGACAGGAGCTATGCAGCGAGGCTCAAGCCTCGGCCCTCCTTCCAGCACCCTCTGCTCCCCATGCCCCGCTGGCCCGGATGTGGCAGGGCCACAGTCCCTTGCTCCTTGATTCAGAGACTTCCACTCCAGACCTGGGCTTCTCACCCTGCCACAGCATGCTGGGGTGTCGGCAGAGCCACTTGCTAAACAGAGTGCGTGTCCCTGGGGTGTTAATTTTACTCACCTGAGAGTCATTTCAAGGCATACTTTTCTGTAGTGAAAAACAGATGCACGTAGATGGTGGAGTAAAATGTAAAATCTCCATGAATTTTAAAAAGGTAGCAGATTGCAAAGAATTTTCACGATGCTGGTGCTGGCTTCTAGCCACACTCCTAGCCCCTGGTAAGGGACTCCTGCAAACCTCTCTGCTCTGCTGACCACGTGGGTGGGAAGGTCTAGGTCTTCTTCCCCTTGCCCGAGGGGGCGGGGCGGGAAGAGGCTCACAGGATGGCCCCTCGGCGCAGTGGGTGGGGCCCGGGCACTCACCAGTGGGATGTAGTTGAAGCTCTGGCTCCCCGGCATCGACTCTGGAGCCTTGGTCTGCGGCTTGCTCAGGAAGCCCTTGGCTGCTCGCGTCAGCAGCCTGGACTTTTTGAGATTCAACCTGTGTGGGTGGAGCCAGAAAAGAGTGGCCACAGCCACCCCGGTGGTGTCCTTGGTCATCCCCCCCAACCAGGGCTCACACAGCAGCCTCTGGGAGTGAGGCCAGAAGGGATCTGACAGGGGGCTTCCTCCAGTCTCCTCACGTGACAGCTGGGGAAACTGAGGCCCCACTCAGCGAATTGGTGTTGGCCGGAATGAGCACCAGGCCAGTGTTCGATTTGTTGGCCTCCGTTGAGAGCCTGTGTTCGTTCGGCCCGTGGTCAGAGCGCCTCATGCTGGCCCTCCCCGGGAGTGGCATTTGCAAAGAGACCACACTGGGGGAGATGAGCCACAAAGGGGGTGGGGGGTCTTCTGCAGTGGGGGGGGGGGACGGAGATATCTCTGGAGGGGGGCCTTCTAGGCACGATTCCGGTTATTCATTTGTGTCTAAATGTCAGGCTGGGCTTGCTCTTGGCCTTCCAAGCCAGGGAGAGCCCCTGGAAAACGGGTGGGGGTGGAGTGCAACCCCAGTGGAAATCCCGCGTACCTGGATCCAAACAGCGTCTCGGGGGTCTTCAAGGAAGAAAGGGTGTTGGTGGCCAGACTGAGCAGGGGACCTGGAGAGCCACGGGATGAGAGTTGTTGCCAGACAGTGGACCCTGTCCAATTGCTCACTGCCCAGCTGGGGAAACAGAGGCCCGGAGAGGGCGGGGCTGGCCTGCACCCCAGGGGCCTGAGGTGGACATTGGGCTGCAGGGCTGTTTCTGACCCGCTTGGCACAGGAGGGGTGAGATATACGGGTCCATGGGTGAGGAAAACAGGCCTCCAAGTTTCCTTGGCTGGTGGCCTCAGGCATCTTCTGGAAGGTTAGCTGCGGGTGCAGTGGCAGCTTCACATCACACCCCCGTCCCCGAGTGGGGACACTGAGTTTCCTTCCGTGGCACGTTGCTGAAGGATTCTGGGCGGAGTGAGGTGGCTGTTGGTCCTGCAGCTAGAAATTGGGAGGCCTGATTCTAGGTCTGGCTCTGTCACCCACTGGCTGTGTGACCTTGGGCAGGTCACTTTACCTCTCGGAGTCTCAGTTTTCTCATCTTTAAATTGGTGATGTCTCTATTGATCTCGCACAGAGTTGCTTTGGGGAATAAATGAGCCACCAAGGACTTCATTGGGCTCAGACACTCTCCCGACCCAAGGATCAAGCACCACCACCTTCTTCATTGAGGAGAGAGCCGGCTGACTGTCCACGTACCTTCAGAAGCCATGGACTTCTCACGGCCTGGGGACACGGTCTCGCTGAAGGGCGTGGTGGGGCTTTCGTCCGCTCCTGCAACCGGGAACGCCAGTGAGGCCTGGGCTCCCCTGGCTCTCCCTTCCCCAGCTCCCATCCTGCCCCCCAGCAGACTGATGGCTGAATTTGCAGAACTGGGGGGCGGGGTGGGCTGGGAGAGCAAGGTCAGGGGTTCCTTCCGTACTTGGATGGGCCTTTGTCTTCCAAAGATACTACCATTGCTTCGCCTTAAGAGTCAGAACACCTGGGTTCCACTCCCAACTCCCCACTGACTAGCTGTGTGACCCCAGCAAACTTACTAACTTTGTCATGTTTTGATTGTGAATGAGGGATAATAGTATCTATCTCACAGCGTTGTTGTAAGGCTTCAATGAGTTGATACAGAGATACTGCTTAGGGCTTGGCTCGTAGTATGTGCTCAATAAAACCCAGAGCTACAGACCCATCAGGGAAGCAGGAGCAGGTCAGGGGCTGAGAGTAGGAGTTGGGGGTCGGGGAAGAGGTGTGCATGGGGCACCAGGTCTGTGCCTCCCTGAGGAGGGGCTTGGGCCAGCTCCCTAGGAGGCACCAGAACATGGCACTGACTTGTCAGAAGGCTCTGTGCCTCAGTTTTCCCATCTGTAAAATGGGAGTAATAATTGCACATAGTTCAAAATGAGTAATCGGGATGATTATTCTTAGGATTGTTCTTTCAGAAGATGGAGAGTGATAGAGAATATGCTATAAAAGAATAAACTGAATCATGGAAAAATCTTTGTGCACAAATATGTTCACCAAAGCTCCTGGTACCCTGTGAGGCTGTCAGCAGCTCCGTGTGGGCCAAGAAGCTCTGTTTATCATTGGGTGCTCAGGGTAGGGTGGGGCAGCATGGGGGTGAACTAGTGACTGTTTGAGGCAACCACGGGGGGTGGGGGGCAAATCGCGTGGTGGTTAACCTCCTGGGCTCTGGAGCCAGACACTGCCTGGGTTCAAGTCTTGGCTCTACGATGTATTGGCTGGGTGACCTTGAATAAGTCACTTCCCCTGTCTGAGCCTCGGTTTTCTCATCTCTTAATGGGGACAATAAAATAAACCATTTCAGATGATTGTGAGGAGCCGTGGACAATTGGGACAGTGGCCCGCACACAGGAACATCTCAGCAGTGTTTGCCATTGTCACCCTGGGGGAGGGAAAGGGTTTGGGATAGGGTGACAGCCTAGCTACGGAGAAATAAAAGCAACTTCCTCTAGACTGGAGGCTCGGCATGGCGCAGGGGTGGAGCAGAGGGCCCCGTTTCGGAGGCTCCGAAGGAACCAGAGAGTTGGCAGCACTCGTTAATTCTAAAGAGCTCCTTCACCCCGCACCCCCCACACTGCTCTTTCTTAGCCCATCGATGTCTGTGAGAACTTCCTAGTCCATCAGGTAAAAAATGTGTTAGGATCTGGGTGTCTGGGCTTGTGGCCAGGTGGGAGCTCTGGTGGCTTCCCTCCCCGTGCACAGAAGGGGGCGGGACGGAGAGCTTCACTGTTCGCACTAGGGCACGCGGACAGGTGTTAGGAGCAGCGCAGCAGCGAGGCGGTCCTTAGAGGGACGGAGAGACATGCAGGCATTCAGGACACACGGAGTTAGAACCACCCTGGGAGTGAGTGCAAAGTCGCCAAAAGGTCAAATCGTGGATCTTCAAGGACCCAAGCTGCAGCACCATGGGATCAGTGAGGGCGGAAAGGAAGCTTGGGAATCCTGAACGAAGCAGATGGTAGGACCCGAACAGATGGGCCTGACTCTCTGCTCTTCGATTTCCCCTATTTGTTAGGTTCCCTGGCATTTGGTGCCTGGGAGGACTCAGAGGTTGGAGGCAGGGAATAGGCACTGGGGTTGGCAGCCCTTCAAAGGGCAGAGGTGAAGGGACGGACGGTGCGGGCCCGCGGGCAGGGAGGCCGTGCTGCTCTCCGGCTCTCCGAGGCTCTCCCAGCAAAGCTGTGTTGAGGGCGGCATGCTCGGGCGTGCTGCGCCCTCTGCTCATCTCAGACCCCAGGGAACCTCGGGGGTCTGGCCTCACCCTGGCCCTGCTGGGGCCCAGAGCGCGGACTCAGAGTGAGGCCTTGGACACGAGGAAGCTGTGACTCGGGAGCTCAGGCTCCAGAGCACAGCCCAGGTGGCTCTTACTTAGGTTCTGAAATTTGCCACGTCCCGCCGCCGCCGCCGAGTCTTCCCCGAGCATGGTCTGGGACCGTCCGAAGGCCACGGAGCTGCCCCGCCACTGCTGGGTCAGGACCCGAGAGCTGACCATCCGCGATGCAGCCCCTTCAGGAGGATAGGAGACGGGGTCAGCTGGGTACAACTGGGCCCCTCCTTTGCCTCCTCCCCAGGGCTGCAGGAATGATTCTGGCTTCCGTCTGTCATTATTCCAAAGAAATGAAGGCATTGTGCAGGTACAGCTGTGAGCTCTGGAGCCAGAATGACCTGGGTTTGAACCCCAGCCCCATCTTTTAGTAGCTGGGTAGGGTGCTAACCACTCTGAGACTTGGTTTTCGTATCTGGAAAATGGGAATAACAATACCTGCCTTGCCAGGTAAACACTACTGCTGAGATAACACTAAGACAGCAGCCAGGTTTTCCAGGTAGTTCAAAGGCTGGTTTCCCCTTCTTCCCTGGTCTGCTGTCTCAGAGACCCAGGTCCCCTCTCCCCTGCCACAGCAGGCCCCTGAAGTCCCAGGGCAGCACCAACAGGGCATGGACGGAAGACAGGTGAAGCCACAGCACCCAGGTGTGTTTGGGGAAACCCCATTCTAGGAGAACACTAGTCTGGGTCATTTTTGAAAACATGCAGGGTTCAATTGGGAAACACATTTGGAAGAAGCTCCATGCTCTGGGCCCCCTGATGTGTGTAGCACCCTGAAGGCCCTGGGAAGTTCTGCTGTAAGGACAGTTTTGAGCCTTATTTATTTAGTTCAGTGGTTACTGTTTTTTTTTTTTTTTTTTTTTAATTAGTTTTATTTTTTATTTTAGAGAGGCGGAGGGAGGGAGAAAGAGAAGGAGAAAAATGTTGGCCTTTTGCACATGCCCCAATCAGGGACTGAGTCTGTAACCAAGGCATGTGCCGGGACCGGGAACCGAACTGGGGACCTTTTGGTTTGTGGGACAACACCCCACCCACTGAGCCACGCCAGCTGGGGCTAATTCAGTGACTCCTAAATGTTTGTTCCTGACCTGGTATTTTTTGTTTTGGGGCTGAATGCCCATTAATGGGATGGGGAACAGGGTTCTAGTTTCCTGGGGCACACTTTGGGAAGGCTGGTCCAGATCTCAGGGGATGGTGGGACTTGGGTTGAGATAGATGCAAGGTCCCTGAGCCTCCCAGACTGTGTCTACAGATGCTAGGAGCATGGTCAGAGATGGGTGGGAGGGACAGGCATCCTGAACAAGCACATCACTGGGGGTGACAATGCCCAGTGAATGGAACTGGCCACTGGAGCGGCAGCCTGGCTGCTGGCTGGAGCCTGAGATGAGAACAGTGATGATTATAAATGAAAGAAGTGAAGGGCACAGGAGGAATAAGGAAAAGAACATTTTGTTTCCAAACACAATTCTTGCACGAGGTCTGCTTAAATAAAAAGAAAGAAAGAAAGAAAGAAAGAAAGAAAGAAAGAAAGGCTACAAAGGACAGGAAAATATAATTCAGGTAGTTCACAAACGTGTGAAAAACATCTCACAAAAAACCCCTAAAAACTAAATCCCCCAGATTCTTTCCCCACCTATCAGACAGGCAGGATTAAGAAAATAAACCATGGATGGTGTTGGCAGGAGTGAATATCAGAGTGACCTTTGGAGCTGGGCCTGTTTGGTGACAAATGGCGCAGTTTTAAATGGGCAATTGATCTGCAATCTTTCTCCTGAGAGCTCATTGGTTACCTGAACAGACAACCCAACTGGCGCACAAAGACGTCCTTTGCAGCACCATTTACGATCATTAAAAGGGAATAAAGTGAAGGTTTCATAATTGTGGGGGAGGGGGCTGGTCCGACAGCCTCTGATAAACCTTAAGAGGCCGTGGAGAGCAGCAGGGGTGGGCTCGGACTTGGAGCTAGGTCCCTGGGGTGCAAAGCCTGTCGCTGCCCCTTACTGCTGTGTGGCCTTGGACAAGCTACTTAACCCCTCTGCCTCTGTTGACCCATCTTTAGAATGGGGGTAATAGAATCTACTTAGCAGAGTTGTTCTGAGGAGTCAATGATCATATCTACATATCATTATATCTATACCTATATAACAATATCTATACATCTATCTAGATCTATATCTATTCATAAGGGTCCGCAGAAGTGCTGCTTGAGTGTGGTTGGTGGGCTAATAATATGGGTGTAATAATTTATAGTTTTAATTTGGACATTTCACCTAATGTGTCATATGGTGTGCTTGAGTGTGATGTTGTTATGTTGCAGACTTACATGCTTCTGATTTTGTAATAAAAGATTTTGTAATAAAAAGGGGCGTTATTTGTGCTGAACTATAGATATACTCATGCACTGTCTGACTGACTGTTGTGATGATGGTGTTCCCTGCAGTGGAAGATGCTGCAGCTGTTAGAATAATGATGCAGATTCACCATCGTTGGGAGATACTTTCCGCACCCATATTTCACAGGATACAGCACACACTGGCATGCTCCAATTCATGCAAAATTACGTGTTGTGATTTCTCTACATGGAGATACCCACAGAGAAGCCTGGAAGGATGGTCACACCAGGGAGGTAATTAGTACTCGTTTCCGGATCACTGTCACTTTTATCTATTTTATGTCTTTCTACATTTCGGAATTTTCCACGGTGAGTGCATATCATTGCCTAATTGGAAACATTAAGTGAAGTCCTATTTATTTGGTGGGAAGACGGGAGTGGGACGGTTCCACAGCCTTCTGCAGGGCAGTGGGAGGAGGCTCACGAGCCCGTGGGAGGTAAACCGTCCACTGGGGGCTTTTTTGCTTCCAGGCCGTTCCTTGCTCTCCTCCCTGCAACTTGGGGCTCTGTTAAATCCCAGCTGCCTCCTCTAGCCCACGGGGCCGGCCTGGCCCTCGGGAGCGCCCTGGCCACCCACCTGCCTTGCCGGAGCTGGGGTAGGCCACCACGGTGGGCAGGTACCGCCTCTTGCTCATGTCCACAGGCACGAAGGCGGTGTACTTGCTGATGATGTTGCAGGCCTTGCTGGTGTGCACGGCGCTCGCCTGGTAGCGGCGGCTGGACCCTGCGGAGGGAGAAGCTGGAGTCGCTCTCTCTGACACGGAAGCTCTGGAAGCTGAAAGGAAGGCTAGATCAGCGGTCCCCCTCTTTAGGATTAAATAAGTCCTCCGAATCAGGGGGTTGCCAACTTGCCAATTAAGGACATAAAGAAAACCCCCAAGATTATTATTCTCCATTATCATTTCATAAAGTAAGGACATTTTAATGTAGAAGAGGGAAGACATCTAAGAATAAAAAGGCATTACTTCCCTTAAATAACTAGTGTTATTTAAAAAAAAAAAAAACAAAACCAACAAAACCCTCTGTGTTGCGTGTATTTTCTATTTTCTGATGAGACTCTTGCTGTAGGCCTCCTGGCTGGGTGGGAGCCAGTGGCTGGGGCCACTGGGACAGTTTTGCAGAGAAAACCAGAGAGGGACTGTGGCGAGCACAGGGTCACACAGGAAGTGCGTAATGGAGCCGAGATCAGGACTTAAAATAGTCTGTTCCCAAGGCCCAAGCTCTTTCCACTCCACAGGTTGGCAGTCACTGTGGCCTGCCACCTCCCAGAGGGCTGTGTGAGGGGCCCAGGACCCAAAGAACAGACACAGTTTGTAAACTGTAAGGAGAAGTACTCACGGGAAAAAAATAACATAGTGTACAATGTCAAAATGCAAACCACACCGAGACCAGCCTTGAACGTTCCCGGAGTAGACGAAACCAGTTCAGTTATACAAACAAAATTTAATTTAGTTGATTTTGCAATACTAACTTGACCTGGGTCATTTCTTGCTTCTGCCTCTGGAACTTGAATGGTTTCCCAAGGTTAATATAAGGTAACCACTGAAAATTCCAATATTATCACCAGTCACCGCGAAGAATGAATTGTCTCTGCCTCCTCACTGCGTAAGCTGCTTTCTAACGACATTCCCCTGAGCCTCATTCTGTGTTTTGGTTTGGGGGGCTCTTGGTTTGCAAGCTGTCTTTTTGATGTGTGCACAATAAACTTCTACTGATTTCTATTCAGTGATTCATTGGTTTTACGTCTGTTATTTTTGAAATATTTGCAACAAAAATACAAATAATGTAAAATATAAGCCATATGATATACATAAAGCATAAACTATAACGAATAATAGAGATGTTCTCTATTTATATCTGTATCTATTCTTCAAGTGAGCTGCACCAGGGTCCCAGGGGTCACTTTTTAAGAAAAGTTTGCCCCAATTCCTGAACTAAGTTAGCTCCCCCACCACCTCTGTTACACAATCTCTTGTATGCTTGTATTTCTCTTCAATGGCACTTAGGACACATGCAGTCAGTTAATGCGTGTATACTTATTTGACTTGTGTCGGCTTCCCAGCTAGTCTGTGTCAAGCTCTGGATGAGGGCAGGATGCAGTGGTCACCGCGCTCAGCCCCAAGCCTGGTCCCCAGCTGGTCCGCACTCAGTAAGTGGCGTTGATGAGTGAGGAGTGGACCGCCTAGGCGGGGCTCTGTGGGAAGGTAGGTGTGGCCCCAGAGGAGCAGGGCAGGTGGAATAGGGCTGTCCTCATTGTTCTGACTCAGAGGGTGCCATAGGGAGAAGCCTTGGGAAGTGAGGAGGGGTGGGGACCGGTAGCAGAGGGGGAGGAGCGGGAAGAGGGGGAGGAAGAGGAAAGGGATAAACTGGATTACCAGATGGGGGTGGGAGAGCTGGAGGAGCCCAGGGCTGGTTGCGGGAGACCCGCTCCTGGAGGAATGGGGATGGGCGAAGATCAAGGAGAGGGTGGAGCCCCGGGCTGTGTTGGAGGAAGGTGCTAGGGGGGAGGGGAGGCATCTGAAAGCAGCTAGCAGCGGGGAGGTGAAGCCTGGGCGGTGGCTCTACAGAGGAGAGAAGGGTGGGGCTGGAGCGGAGCGGGGGGGCAGGGGGAGGGCCGATCCCCGGGATGGGGTAGGTGGGGAGGGGCCTTGGGCGGGGCTTGAGAAGGCGGGGCTCGGAGGCCGGCGCTCACCTTGCTCTATCTCGCCCTCGCGCTCGGCCAGCTGCTCGAAGTCGCGGATGATGGCGCGGGCTGCCAGGTGGTGGAAGGTCTCGCTCCAAAGGTCATCGTCGCCTCCGCCATCCCGCTCAGGGCCGGGAGGCCCCAGCTCGAAGCTCACTTCCCATTGCAAAAGTTGGCTGCCACTCAGGCCCTTGACCACGGCCTTGCCCAGCACGGGGTCTGGAGTGGCTGGCCTGCCGGTGCTGGTCTGCTCCTCAAACTCGGCCAGGGGCTCCCAGTCCGAGGACGTCTCTGTTTCCAAGGCGGAGGGGTGATGGGATGGCTCTGTGGGTGAAGGGACAAGTGGGCAGTGCTGTGAGCTGGGGGACAGAGGGCCAACTCCCCGAAACATCATCCCTTCTCAAGGCACAGACCCCTATAAGCAAGTAAAGTATAAACCCCCCTCCCCACTCCCAGGGAACATGAAACTCCTTCCCTAAAACAGGTGGGGTGGCATGGGCTTGTTCCCCAGAGTGGGACAGATCCACCCTCCAGGAAGGGAGTCAGGACTGGGGGGCACTGCTCAGGGAAGTGCAGCCTCAGGGAGGGCATCTGGAAGGGCACAGGCAGCCCCAGGACCAGGCTGACTGGGGAAGAATGAGGTTGTGAGGTTCTCATCGGGAGAAGGGGCCACAGCAGACTCCCTCCAGCCCTCCAAGGGCACAGGCATCTGTCCTCCAGGCTTGTCGTGTGAAGTCAGGCCACAGCCAGTGAGTCCTCTCTGACCCCAATCAGATCCCAGACCCTGAGGACACTTACCCAGGTCCCCAGGGCTGTGGCTGTCTGAGGCAGGCTTCACACTGGACCCGAGATCCAGCTCTCTCATGGGGCTCCAGGGCTGGGTCTCCTGGCCAGAGGGTAGGAAGGGCTGGCAGGCTTGGGGCAGCAGAGAAGGCCTGCGGGCCCCTGGACCCCGGAGTTTGGGGCCCTGGCACAGGTCCAGGCCACTGTTCAGGAAGGACTAGGAGGGCAAGAGGAAGAGGAGGCTGGCCCCTTACCGCCACCCCAGCCACAGCTCTTTCCCTGGGCATCCCAGCTCCTCCTGGGGTATGGTCCTTGTAGTACCCAAGTCCTCGGGTAGGACAATTGGCCTACTCTCCACCAGCCACAAGAAACATCAGCATGAATAATCCCAACCATGGACTGAGTCCAAACCACGGAAAACCATGGCAAATCACATACCATGGATAATATTCTAAACTCACTTATTTTTGCCATAAAGTTTACAACTTTTGGGGGGTGTTTTTAAAATTAACGTTTTCCTTGTCTTTTTTTATATGTCACACTTAAAAGCTCTTTGTCATTATAAAAATTCCTGTATAATGTTTGTGATTTTTTTTTTGTTTAGTTAAGCCTTTGATTCACATGAAGTTTATTTTCACGTAAGGACACAGAAACCAGTTTTCCTTGATTTTTTGGATAGTGCAAATTCCAGCATCATTTAGTGAATACGATGCCTCTGCTGGCTCTCTGGGTCTGTCGGTTCCCACCTCTGTGCCGACTGAACTCTCAGGCACAGTCACTTTCATTTCCGGTCTTTCTGTTCTGTTTTGTGGATTTAATCTGTCTATTCTTGTCCTGGTACAAAAAACATCCAAAGGCAAGGGATGAACTGGAAAATATATTTGCACCATGCATGACAAAGATCATTTTCAAGAAAATGCTCTTATCCATCACTGGTGGGGGTGGAGATAATAAACTCAATAAAATAATGGGTTGAGGGCATTTACAGGCAGTTTACAGAAAAAGTATCCAATAAACCCATGAAAAATCCGTCAGCTTCTCGAATGTTGATCTAAATTCAAACGAATTGCGATTTCCCCCGCCTTACATATTATGGCAAATATGTAAGCGTTCGATGACACCCCGGGTGGTCGGTGGGGAGACGGGGTGTCGGATGCACTGCGGCGGGCGGAGCGCGCTCCATCGCAGACTTGGGGGAGAACAATGTAGCCTGTGCCGCCCACCTGCGTTAAAAAGGCACAAGCTCTTTGACCCAGCGATTCCACTTCTAGGAATCGAATCCTGAGGAAATCCACAGGGATGCGAATATCGGTGTGCATGTACTGTATATTTCTATTTGTTGCAGTATTGTTCATTAAAAAGGATTTTGTGAATGTACGGAAACTATCGACGTGTCCTTCAGGGAGGGCTGGCAAATAAGTTATGGTCTGTCCATGTGCTGGAGTGTAATGCAACACTGCAGCGAAAGAGGTAGTTGTTTGTTTGTTTTTTTTTAAACTAATATAGGAAGATATGACATATTCAAAAATTGCAACTGTTCTGTATTTTGATTTTGGATGTAGGTATATGACAATTTATTTGCCAAAACTCATAGAGCTATTCACCACAATGAGTAATTTCACTGCATTTAAAAAAATGAATTAAGATGTCGTTAGAAGAGTAACTTGGAGAGAAGTTTGTGGGTGTGGTTATTGAAAGCATCTCCGTGTGTTGTGTGTGTGTGTGTGTGTGTGAGTGTGTATGTGTAGCACGCTGAATGTTTCTGGAAGGCAACAATCAAAACCAAGTGGGTCTGGGCCTGGAAAGAGGTACTTTTCTTTTTACTTTATACTCAGCTGAACTGTTTGAGGGTTTTTATTACAAACTCTGAGTATTACTTTTATAGTTAAAGAATATTAAATTAATTAAAAATGGATTTTGTGTCTCTGGCAACGCGTGCTCTGCCTGGTAGGAGATGGGGGGCGCAAAGCCTCTGACTGGGTGTAACACAGAGAAAAGTGTTTCTCGGTGTTTTAGGCCAACAGTTAACTGTGGTTTTTTTTTCATCTTTATCAGATATTTATTGGGAAGGGGACTATACCTCCCCATGAGATGGGGGCTCCTTGGGGCACGGCGGAGGTGCTCATCCTGTCTCCTTGGGGCCAAGGTGCTGGGACAGTCCAAGGGTGTGGGAGAAGATAGGGACTGGTCACTCTTAGGATGGCCTCACTGGGACCTGCGACCCAGCCAGGGTGGCTGGGTCCAGGGGGGTGGATCCCTAACCCCACCTCCCTCTTCAGAGACTGGGATTCCCCCCACTTTTCCCCCACCATCACCAGCACACTGAGAAATAGAAGCTGCTACAGTTTCTATGGTGATAGATTAGTCTCAGGTTTGGCCCTTCATGCAGCTGAGGCTGCAGGGAGCGTGTGCCCATATGCGTGAAAGTACGTGTGCGTTCGTACAAGTGTGCTGGGGAGAATCAGATTGGGGAAGGAGCCAAGCAGGGGATGGGGCAGCAATGAGCAAAGACAGGCAAGAGGGAGGAAAGAAAATCCAAGCTTCCCAAAGCTCGCACCAAGCAGAGCTGTGCGTAAAAGAACAACTACTGCGTGGCAGGCGCGGCCCCAGGTACTTGACCTCTTGTCATCCCATACCTGCAAGAGTCCTCCACTCACAGTCGGCGCCCAGTAAACACCCACTGATGGCTATTAGCTCAACCATCTGCACCAGCTGTTCTCTCCATTTCATAGATGAAGAAACTGGGGCTCAGAGGTTAAGTAACAGGGTTGAGGAGCGGAGTCTGCCTGACTCCAAGGTCAGCATCTGCCAACTGCATCCCTCGTTAAGGACAGAGAAGGGCCTTAGGGACCAGGTGGCAGTGTCTGCCACTGAGGAGCATAGAGGCTTAAGTGTCTGTGGAGGCTGGGAGGGACGGAGGTGGTGGGTGGGGGTGGGGTCACAGGCTGCTGCTAGGGAACCACAGCGGACCGACCAGGACGCAGCTGCCTGCAGCCTGTTCTTAAGGAAACGGGCTAAGCCGTGCAGAGAAGCCTAGACACCATGTGGTTTAGGGCGGTGTTTCTCAACCTGGTGATTTTGCTCCTGTCCCCGGGCACACTTGGCAGTGTCTGCAGACATTTTTAGTTGTCACGACTGGGGGTGGCGGTGTGACTGGCATTCGTCTGATAGAGGCCAGGGACGCTGTCCAGATTTCTACAATACACAGGATGGCCCTACAACGCAAAGAGTGATCACGTCCGCAGTCCTGAGGCTAACACTCTGGTCTAGCTGGACGGGGTGACTGGCCTTGCTGTGGCCCTGATCCTGAGATGACCTCTGTCCCAGGTGAAGGCAAAACCCTTGGGATTTGCAGAAGGCGCAGTGCGGTGGAGGGGGGAGCGAGGGCTCTGAGAGCAGAGGGTCCTGGGGTGCAGCCTCCTGACTAGCCGTGTGACCCTGCATGAGTCGCTTTACCTCTCTGGTCCTCAATTTCTGCATCTGTACAGAGTCAGAGCGGCCAGCCCCACACTCCCGCCTTTCCCAGGGGCACTATAAAAGCAAATTGGACAGTGGATGGGGATGCTCCTCGCCAACTGGGAAGTGTTGTGTGCAGAGAATAGGTGATGTCATTGACCAATGGGTGTCACTACCAGGAGGGTGTCACCGGGGGTCAGGCAGATGAAGGTCCAGAAAAAGAAAGGAGAGATGACTCACTTCTCAGTATCAGTTGCGGACAGACTCCATCCTTCTGGCTGAAGCAGAAGACACAGCTCACCCCCGCCCATGACGGCCCCCAACTCCAACCTGCCCTGCCCGGGTACCTGCATATCGATCTGTCTCTGCAGGGCATTTGGGCTGGGCGGGTTCGTGAGGTCCTGTAGTTTAGCTTTCCTCAGGGGGTATCTCCTGCCAGCCGTTGTGGGGTCACTGGCCGTGGTGGCCCTGGGGGAGGGCTTGGGGTTGGTGATCTGGTTGGTGCTGTATGCCCGCCGTCGCTGGGAGAGGTCCAGACCTGGACAGGGCCGGTGACAGGGGAGTCACCGGAGTAGGGAAGGAGAGGGGCGTGACTGCTTTTTCGTGCTTGGAAACCTCTTGAGTTTTCCACAGCTCACCTACTGAAATATGTCCCCGTGTCTCCCCTCACCTGGCCTTCAAAACCCTGCCTGACATGGCCCTCGTCTGTCACCCAGAGGCTCTCCTTTCTGCTCCTTTTTCAAGGTTCCATGTGCTCCAAACACCGTAGAGGATGATCGGTCATGTGTGTATTTCCTAGGCGTCACACCTCCACACCTTTGCTCAGGCAGTCGCTACTGCCTAGAACCTTCTGTGGCCCCATGTCCTTCTGCTTTCTATGAGAACTCAGGCCACCTGTATCCCTTTCACTACACGGACAGCTTCTGCAAACCAGGTGCCACGTTCGAGTCACCTTTGCTCCCACACTGTGCTGGACTTAGCCGGGATAAGTGACCAGTAAATAGCCTTTGGATGCAAACTGACACCATAAAGTGGCTCTGGAAGCCGACAGGTCCACACTCCTTACCTGTGCTCTACCTCTTTCAAGTTCTGTGAGCTGAGCCAAGTTACTTAAATTCCCTGTCTCCGTTTCCTCCTCTGTAAAGTAGGGAGTACCCGCCTCTGCAGCTGCTAACTATTCAATGAGATTGTTTGTGTAAAGTGTTTAGCACATGGTCAGTGCTCAGTAAAATGTAGCAATCCCGGCTTCTGGAGAAGGGAGTGAAGCGCAGAGAGCGGCAGACTCACCAGGACAGGCGGCGGAGTCGCCACTGGAAGGCCGGGCATCTGTGGCCTGCCTCTGGATGAAGGGTGCCCCCAAGCCCCTGGCACAGTCTCCACTCTCCGAGCCAGGCCCCTCATCCTGCGACTGGTAGAAGACAGAGCTGCCAGACTCCTGGGAGTGCAGCATGCCGTATCGGGTCCTCTTGTCCTGGAGGAAGGGAGAGAAGAGGGGGCTGGGAGTGAGGCTCGATGTCAGGAAGGCCGTCCACAGTGCAGCAGGCAGAACGGGGGGAGGTGGTGGAGAGTCCTCCTTGGAATCTTGCTTGCTTGGGGAACTTAGGCAGACTTCCGTGTTTAAGAGATGGCGAATGGAAATGACTTCCTATCACTTATGTTGTTTGTGTTTTTAATTATCTTCTTTATTAAAATTAAAAAAAAATAATTCTAAATGCCACTGCTGTCCCCAAATAGGTACCCAAAATGAACAGAATGAACCATCTGCTCCTTCCATTCCATTCTCCGTCATATAAACACACATATAAGACCTAAAGGCTCTTAAGGGTCATTTTTGTTTTACAAAGACTCAACCACATCACTTACATTTAGCAGTATCTTGAATTTTGCACTTAAAACATTTTGGAAGTCCTGCATGTCAACTATTCTTTTCTAAACATTTGGCTGCACAATATTATACCACCCCAATGCTTATTGTTAAGCGTTCCCTTTGTGGCCATATATATATATTTCCATTTAATGTTGTATTAGTCAAGAAGTCAGCGCGTCACCCATTGATAAGTAAGAGTGGATAACAGAGGATATAAAACACACAGAGAAAATTCTGTTAACTTTCATCCTTCGACAGAAGGTCGAGCCTGATCAGATAACCAAAGTGGGAGTCACTTGGTGCCAGAAAGAGGACAACGTAGAGTAGGAAAAAAGGAGGAGAAAATTACTTGTAAAAGTCAGTTCAGTTAAAGTAAATACGTGAGACCATAGAGTCTTATGACACGTATTTTTGTTGATTTACTAAATAATAGTTTTGGGGTGCTCTGGGGAGGATATGAGTTCCTTTGGACAAGAAAAAGAAGTACATGAAGTGCTGGAATTTACAAAAAAAAAAAAACATTAGAAAACTATCTGACCAGCTCAGTTGTACAGATTGTCGCTGTCCCCACCCCGATAACTAAGTTTGATGAGAAGTTCCTATTCTTGCTCTGAAGTCACTTGTGATCATGCCTTTCACAATATTTCCCTGCTTCAGGTGACATCAAACACCATTTTGAGAGAGAGGGGGCATCGATACACAGCCATATATTTTTTTGCCATCATGAAAAATGCTACAATAAATCCTTGGACATAACTCCATCATACCACTTTTATTTTTATGTGGTAGATCCTTAGAAGGGATTTCTGGGTTGAAAAGTTATCTCTTTCGAACTATATGGGTTATTTCTAGATTGCTTTGCAGGAGGGCAAGGCACGTTCACACCAACAATGTATGAGGGTAGCCCTTGCCCAACAGCCCTGCTAGTTAGTAGCAGCAGAAAACGGTGCCGGACCCATGGGTAAGGAAAGGAGACTGGACTGACGGTCCCTTCTGGTGGTAGGGGCTGTGGATGGACCTGCTGCCTCCCAGAAGTCCAAGAAGGGCCTAGACTGTGCAAAGACTTGACCAGCACGTTGTTCAGCATTTTCTCCCTGCACCTGAACACGCCACTCCCCACAACACGTTTACCATGACTGACCGCGGTTCTTAAGAGATTTCATAACATTCTAGAATCGGGAAATTTCACAAAAAATTCTAACCGCTCTTGAAAGATTGGGAACACATGCAACACAGGTCTCACAGGCCTGCACAGCAACGTTTCTTAGAGCTGAGTAAGGGCTGCCTAATTTCGATGACGTGAGCTGTCCTGTTTGCCATACTCCTCACCACTCCTTATTGCCTCTCTATGAATTCAGTGATAACTGCTCTCCCTCATGGGATCTACCCCTTTTATTTTTAACAACGAGTACATTCCACTCATTTCCTATCCGCCCAATTCCCCTAGGCATTGACTTTGTTATTTCTGCTTAAAAACAAAGCAAGCGGACACATTCTTCCAGGGGCAGTGGAGAGACTCACTAAAAAGGGAAGATGAATGAAGAAATAGCTTCCCAGACAACCTCACACATTTCAGCATAGATCTCGCCTCCCTCTCAGGAGTTCCCCACTTTATTCCACTTCTGCCACCACACAGAAAAAGTCATCTGTGTGCTTAAATAAAACACCAACTCATCAAGGAGCTAGGCCCTGACTAGAGTGTCCCCAGAAGGAAACCTGAGTTTCCTAAATTGTTCACCAAAATCACTTCGGGGAGATTGTGTGAAATGAAGGTTCCCGGGCCTTATCCTCAGAGATTTTAAGTCAGTGGATCTAGGTTGGAGCTAGGACTCTGCCACGTAAACGTGTTCCCCACGTTCTTCTGCTGCAGGGCATCTTGGGAAGCACACATTGAGACGGTAGCATCTACTCAAGCAGCGTCACCCTGGCCAAACGCCTGTGGCCTGGCAGCCATACCGCACAGCTGCAACCCGGCCCCAGTGCCTTCCTACCTGCCGTGACCAATGTTTTCGGCTAGGACGGCGTTGCGGCAGGTCTCTGGACCCCACGGACCCCTGGCATTCCTACGATACTCACAGCTCTGGATTCGGAGGTGTATGAGGAGACATCACACACAATGCCGTATCCCACCAGCCGCTCTCCAGGGAAGAGGGTGCTGGTGCTGACGGGTGAGATCAGCACTTCGGTGGTCTCAGGGAAGACCCACTCCACAGTCACGTCGCTCAGGACTGGGGCCATGGCCTTCTTCAGGGACTTGACCATCTGTTGGGCAAGGGTTAGAACCCAGGTTGGGGACATGCGTGGGCAGGGGGCTGTCCAGGTGAGAAGCACAAAGACCAGGCGGGTATGACTGTGCGGGGAAGTGTGCAGGGAAGAAGTGACAAGAGGCTTTCGGGTGGCTTACCTACCAGGGAACATGCCACTTCTTAGGCTCCTAGAATGTCAGAGTCGGAACAAGTTTTTATTGCTCATCTTCTTTAAGCTTAGCATTTTATAAATGAGAAAATCTGAGACTCAAAGTAGGATTGTGACTAGTCTGGGGCACACAAAATTTGTGTCAAAACATGGACTAGGCAGTGATTTTGAACCAGTCAGTTTGCTTTCCTTGGCTTCACTTCCCCATTTGTTAAACTGAGTTAAGGATTCTCAATTCTCGATATCCTTGGGAGGACTCTCTGAGATACCGGATTTGAAGTATCTCTTACTTTTCGGTGTTCAGTAAAGGACAGCTATAGTTTGGCATCACATAGGCCGATTTCCTCAGATGTACTGCGAGGCTGGAAAAACATGGTTTGGGGATTGTTGGAGCCAAAAGAGGTGCGCTCTCAAATCTCCCTCCAAGAGAGACTGTTAGTTAGGTGACACTCTCCAGATGCAAAGCCCAGCTTCGGAGCCAAGACCATGCCTCTCCCTGGAAGCCCCCTGGCAACCACTGAGCGTGGCAGGGATTCCAGTGCCTGGCATTGCAGCCCAACACAGACTACGTGGTGGGCGATCTTTGCTGCCCAGCGGGTCGGCTGAGACCCTGTCAGACCTGCATTGCAGTCTGGGGCTCTCCCTGCCTGAGGCTGCTTCCTTCCTTTCCTTTCACAGGTGTTGCATCTGCACCACAAACTGTGACTGTTCCTTCCTGCTTCCTCTTCTCTTCTCTCTCTCTCACAGATGTTACCCTCCAATAAACTTCTTGCACTCTTAGCTCCAGCTGTCTCTGGTTCCTGAGCTGACACGGGGATTTTCTAGGGGTTGGTTTATTTGCGCCAATTGTGCAGAAAATGCAGAGGAAATTCTAATCCCCTTGACTTCTGGGCCCTTTAGATCCTTCTGAGCCCCCATTTGTCACCATCAGGAACATGGCCAGAAATGACCCCAAATGCAACCCCACAAAACGCAGTGACCCTCCAGGGGCCCCAGTCCTGCCCAGCTGATGGATGGAGCATCAGGCCCAGTGACTGGAGACCAGGGGGTCTAGAGTCCCGTACCAGCTTCTTGAGCTGCCTGCTTTGTGGCTTCCACCCCTCTGATTCTCACTGGGGTGCAGTGTGGCCACGTGGAAAGCTCAGATTTGGGGTGAAATCCTAGCTCCACCACTGAGTTGTTTATGACCAGTCTGGGCCCCTGGGGTTCCCACACAAGAGCAATCAGGGTCCGCGTACCTACCTTGGGTTGCAGCCGCTCCCCCTCCACCAGGAACTCAGCACTGCCCTTGGACACTGTTGCCAGCCCCTTCACCAACCTATGGCAGACGTTGGGTCCAATTCCAAAGCTGTAGCACCTATGGAAAGGGGAGGAGAGAGGCTGCTACTTCCCGTCCTCTCTGCCATCTTGTCCCCTGATGGGGACAGGAATAGAGCATGACCCAGAAGAGCTTTGTCACAGCTGGCCTTAGCTTTAGCCAGGGGGCGGGGGCAGAGGGCCTTCAGAGGGCATTTGCATTCACACATACAGCCCATGACTTTGGCCCCAGCCCAGAGTCAAAGCAGCAGGAAGGGCTTTTTCTGCTTAGGCTGCTCCGTGGGAGCTGCATGGGGAGGTGTGGGCACCTCATCCCTCCTGCACGTTCGAAGGGAAAAGGCTAACTTTGCAGTCAGCCACACTCCCCTGAAAGCAAAGCACTATAGGGTTCTTTCCTCTCCTTCTGCCGTTTTCCAAGTTGCCTGGGGTTCTGGAAACCCCAGCCCAGGGCAGCCCAGGAGAACCAAGCCCCAGGCCTCAGCCTGCGCCAACCTGGTGGAGAAGGCGTGGTTCCGCACCAGCTCCAGCACCTTCCCGGTGTTGCTGACCGCCCCATCTGTGATCACAAAGAGAAGCCGCGGGTGGCCTTGGTGCGCCGGCTGCCGGATGACCCACTTGAGTGGGGAGAGGATGTTGGTGCCACCCATGTCAGCCCGCATTCTCTGAATGTTATCACAGGCCATGGCCAAGGTCTCCTGCAGGGAGGGCACACGGACAGGGCAGAGAGTTCCCAGGGTCACCTTGTGATGCGGAGACTCTAGGCCCTGCGGAGGATGAGTCCTTTAGTTCCCTTGATCGGCAATTTTCAACCATTTTTATCTCATGGCACATATAAACTAATTGCTAAAGTTCTGTGGCACACCACAACAGATTTTTTTTTGCCAATCTGACAAAAAAATTAAGTATGATTTTGATCCATTCACATAGGATGGCCATTGTTGTGTTGGCTGTTGTCATTTTTTTACTTGGCAATCTAAGGGAAAGAGGTCAATGACCCTGACTAAATAGCCAGGGAGTGCACGTTTTAAAAATTCTTGAAGCACACTTGTTGAAAATCGCTGCCCTAGATAGTAGTTCAACCTCACTAGAGACGAGTCCTGTTCTCAATTTCATCTCTGTTCCATGTGCAGGAAGAACAGTTGATTACTTATTTATCATGGTTCTGCCCAATGCCTGACATGCTACTGTTTGTGGTGCGTTAACTTAATCTCCTTTCTGGCCAAGGATTGTTGGCATCGGATGGACAGATTCTCACTGGACATCACATGTCCTCCTGCACCTGCCTCAGAAAGATGCTCTTCCAACATCCATGCTCAGAAATGTGAAAAGGCTTAAAATGTGTGTGTACTTTTAAATCAGCAAGACTAGAAATTTATCCCAAGGGAATCATGAAGGATGTATGTGAAGTCTTTTATACAAAGATGATAAGAAGACAAAAAAAAAAAAGAAAAGAAAAGAAAACAACTTCGGCTCCCAACTGTAGGGGCTTAAACAAGTCACACAATCTATCTGTGCAGTGAAATAGTGGGCGGCCACTAAAAATGTGTTGCAGATTTATACTTAATGGCATGAAAATATGCTCACCATAGGCTGCTGCGTTAGAAGAGTGGTTTCTGGAAGATCTAATCCCGTCTTATTGCAAGTGTGTGTAAGTGCATAAAGCCAGGTCTGGAGGGATTTATTCTAAGCTCTTAACATTGCTTTTCCGTTTTTTTTCCCTGACAGATGTGATGATGCCAGATTTATGATTTTTTTATTTTTTATTATCTAGCTTTAAAGACTGTGAGATGATCAACATATATTGTTTTTGTATTTAAAAAACCCATAAGCTATTTTAAATTAAAAAGTGGCCCCTAAGCCCTCCCTCTCCCTTCCCTTCCTTCCTTCCTTCCTTCCTTCCCTCCTTCCAATTCTTAGACCTGGGTAAGATGCTGCAATTTTGAACATGCTGTTGGGACAGTAGTTCTATTGTTCAAAATTGTAGCTTGAGCCTTGTGAAGCCCATTCTTAGCCCACTTACCCACCTGTTCACTCCGCTACCCCTTACTGGTTACTTCTTTAGTTCAACCTTGCATGAATCTATCATCCTCATGAGACAGAGGCTTCAGTGAGCAGCAGACCTAGGACCTGTAAACTCTTTCTCCCTCTCCCTATACCCCCTTTCTGTGCCCCATACTCTGCCCACCATATTCTCCATCTTAAAGAGGAGGGTGTTGGAAGGCTGAGATGTCAGAAAACCGCCCAAACAGAACTAGCCCCTCTTTAGTTCTTCCCACCTGAGTATCGTCCAGGTCCTATAAGGGTGGGCAGCTTGTGAGCAGGACCCTCTTTCCTTTTCCTGCCTTTCCTCTGCTCCTCACCACCCACGCCCTCCTGGTCCCAGCCTCGTCCTTCCTTACCTCATTGTAGGTCTGACTGGAAGGGAAGAGAGTCTTAAATGTGGATCCAAACCCAATGACATTGAAGAGGCAGGTTGGCATGAGGCTCTTAAGAGCCACCAGCATGGCATCCTGGCAGGCGAGAAAGGGATTTTCAGGATCTGGGAAGGAGTTATGACTTCTACCACCCCACACCCCAGCACAGAATCTGTCTCAAAACAGGCCCTTTGCCCCCTTCCCCTCCCCATCTGCATCCAACATTGCTTTTCCCCCCAGATCAGGAAATTTGCTGACGCTGAGCTGAGGCTGGACCAAAGCCATCATCATAAAATTTCTCATCCGTGTAGCGAGCCTGACTTTTGAAAGCCATTCTATGGTGGCTTGCCAGTTCTCTCTCTCCTTCTGCTGACCCTGAGAGGTAGGAAGAGCAGCAGCGCTCACTCCTTTCTGCCCGAAGAAAACTGATGTCTAAGGGGAGGCAGGTGACCTCATCCTGGTCACAGTGGTGATGGGACAGGCTTCTGGCTCTCCTCCAGGGCCTTTTGCAGAAGAATCACCCTAAGTGTCATCAATAGGGACAAATCCCTTTGGGACAGTCTCCTTAGGTCATTTGTTGAACACTTAGGATGTGCTTTACCTGCATATAATCTTTACGGTAACCCTTGAAGCAGGCACAGTATTATCCCCATTTCATACATGAGAACATGAGTCACAGAGAGGCAAGTGACTTGTTGTGGAGCAGAGAGTACATAGTGGACTCAGGACCTAGACATGTGCCACTTTGCCCCCAGTCTGTGAATATTAGAGTCTTAACCTATTTAACGAGGCAACACCAGGGAATCTTGATAAAAGGATTTTGGGAAAAATAATGACAAAGAAGAAAAGTGGAGATGACAGGAGGGAAAATGATGATACTGATGATGATACAATGCAACGATAAATATCAAGCAATTACTATGTGTCAAGCACTGTGATAAACACTTTCTATTAATTACCTCATTTAATCTCTGTAACAGTCATTGAGAAGATTCTCTTTGACGTTAAACATATCTGGGTTTCAATCTCACCTTTGCCATTACTAACTTGACCTTGGGCTAGTTATGTCACTTCTCTGAGCCTCAGTCTGGCACGCAGGAAACACTCAGTAAATGCTTATTGTTACCCACCCAATGAGATGCATATTAATATTAATACCTTTATTTTACAGATAAGGAAATTGAGGCTCAGAGGGTTAAAGAATTGCGCTGGGTCACAAAACCTTAGAACAGGTCTGAGGCTTTCAAAACAGCTCCGAGATCTTTATTCATGTTGGCTCTGCCTTGGCACAGAACTCAGGAATGGGGGTGCTCTGCCTGGTCCCCATATTCTTAACTGATGGCAGCCCAGAAAGTTCAGCATGGCTTCAGCGAAACAAACTATTGTCTTCCCGAAACTAGAAGTAAACAGCTGTAAGCAGATCCTGGCAACTCCTGCACCGTAAGGACCCGCAGCCCCTCTCCCACCCGACTCTGTAAACACTAACATTAACGTTCTCTTCATCTCTCTTTGTTGCTTGTGCCAATACATTTTGTCTCTCTATGAAGTAAGTCCATATCTGCTTATTTTTTCATTAGCCACTAATGTAGATTCCTGCTAGTGAGAGATACTGCTGATCCATACAGATTGTCTCTGCCCACACCTATTAGAATTTTCAAAGCCATATTTTTGGCAGCAAGTGGCAGCTGAAGAATGAGACCAGCTGCAGGAAATTAAATTGGTTGAACTTTCCCCTTCGGCATAGCTGTTTGGATTTCTATTCTCTCCTACCTCCTTAAGCCCAGTTTTTCCTACAACTGCAACCCAACGGGCCACAATTAAATGATGCAAGCAACCCCCCAATGGCCTCATTGTCAGTGGGGAGTGGGGTGTGTGTGGCCTGAATAATTTCTGTGCCTTTTTCTAAAATGGGTGCATGTAGCAGAATGGGTTGTGCCAACGCAAGGCCATTTGTGAGCAGATGACCTTGAGGTCAGCGAGCTGGGCTAGAAGAGAAAGCAAGAGAGACTCCGAGGGGGAAGGGACTGTGAGTGGAGCCCTGGAGGAAGTTCTCACCAGAAAATTCTGGAATGTCAAGGTTGGAAAGGTATTTAGCTCAGGAAATGGATCCCCACTCATAAACCAGCTCCATTCAACTGGTAGTAATGACCTGGACCACCAAGATGAGAAGATCATAGAGACTGAGTCTAGACTCACCATGAAAAAAAATGTCATGGTCAATTATTGATGTGTGCCTGGACTTGGGAGAGGGGGACAGAGGGGCATATGGCATAGGCTTGCCCTTCCTATATTAACCCTTCCTTCTCACTTTACAAAAAGTATAAATGAAGCTCAGAGTTGAGAATCAACTTGTCCAAATCCACGTAGCAAGTCAATGGCAGAAGTGATCCTGGAACTCAGGCATTTCTCTTGTACTAAGCCACGCAGCAGAAGACAATCAGAAAAGAGACCTTTCCCTAGGGGAAAGGACATATAATTCCTTATCATTAATGCAAGGAAAATGAGCACTGAACCAGGATGTGGAAGGCTTAGTTAGGCTCCCTCACTAGTACTGTGACGTTGGGAAAAACAGCCTCTTGGGGACTCAGTTTCCTTACCAGGAAAATGTATTGAATGTCTCTAAGGAATGTTTAATGATTTCATGGTGCTTAGAGTAACTGTGGAGACATCTAACAAATTGGTACAGCTGTGGAATGGAATGGAATACACATGGGCACTGGACTGTGCTTCAGCACTCCAGCGCTGTGGACAGCTCCCCACCCCACTATGTGCTTTAATGGTGGGCAGGGGTGGGGAGAAGGTACCAACCAGTCCTACACCCCAGTGTTAAGACGCCTCAGACAGGAACTTAGGTCCCATATATGATTGCTTTCTCATGCTTCAAGACAAAACCCAGTCATGGCAAGACAGAGGTGTTAGCTGGCATTACAGATCCCACCTCACATTTCCTGTCCTGGCTGATCTTGTTGCCCTGGAAACAAGAGTTTGCCCCAGGCACAAACTGGAGAAGGAGTGGAATTTCAGGTGACAGCAGAGCCCTCTCCCTTCTTGTTCCCTTGTCCCTTGTTCTCTTGAACTATAATTCTTTACCCAGCTCAGTAAACCACAACGGAGGGCTTTTTATGCCTGAACACAGCAGGAGGCCCCTGGGGAAGTGACAGATGAAAAATTTCCGGTCTTTTCCTTTAATGAGTTTATAACTCCAGAGGAGGGGTCAGACATCTGCCCAACTGAAAATGCAAGGCAGCGTCGGATGGCGCCAAAATTGAGGCGAGTAACCTCCCGAGGGAGAGGAAATGCCTCTGGGTGTTGGGGGGCAGGTTCCCTACTCTGCCGCTGCACTCAGCAGAGCTCTCCACAGCAGTGGGACTGTGCTCCGGGTGTGACTGGTTAGCAGGGCTATGCCCCTTGCTTGACTGTGAGCTCCCTGAGGGCAGGAACTGAGTTTACAACCTGACTTTCCAGGTGGCCAAGCACAGAACTGTGCACATATCAGACAGTTAATAAAAAAAAAAGATGAACCAAATCTTTTCTACTGGATTCATCACATTCCTTGATGGCGGGGGCCATGTCCAGTGAATCTCTGATGTCAGGTCGGAGGGACAGACGGGCATGGGTTTAGTCTTAGACTACACTAGCTGTGTGACCTTGGGTAGGTTACTGAAACTCTCAGGATGGGTTTTCCCCTTTGGAAAGTGGTGACAACAGGACCAGCCTCATAGGATTATTGCCTGGATTCAACACCCGGCTGTACCCCCCTCCACAGTACCTGCTGAGGTGTTTTAGCCTGAGGTGGCACTCAGCAAAAGTCATAGAACACCAAGGAAAGATGTTGATGACGTCATCCCTTGTAAATGGACAATAGTTCTATCTCTGCTCACACCACATGAGGGTTTTATTTTGAGAGCACGTTGAGTTTGGGTGTCTCTGTTCAAACTGATTTTAAAAAATTGTTGCTCCTTTTAGTCATGGATAGCTATTTAAGAAAGTGGTTCAGGTGTGGAAGGTGGAATTCTTGGAACCCAAAGGACAGATGAGGCTGGTCTGGGGGAGCACAGCTGATCTACCCTGCAGCACCAGACCCTGGGGCAAGGGGCCCTCCAGCAGGTACCTTGACTCTGTGGATGTTGGTCCCACTCATGCTGCCGCTCCTGTCGAGGAGGAAGATGAACTCGCCATGGGTCTTTCTCAGGTTCGGCTGGACTGACTGGAGGTCGGGACAGAAGTTGAGCATGATGACAGAATGGTGGAGAATGTCCTTGTGGAGGCGTTTCCGGATGATTTCTGTCTGGAGGAGAAAGAAAAGCTCTCAGTTGGGTATTCATGGGGTCCACCGCTACTCACGTGGTCTCCTCCCATTACTCACCAAGTATTGTCAAGGTGTCACTCATACTCTGCATGAGAGGCATCCAGGTTGACTGCACCTGGCTCCTCTGTTTGCTAGATTTTCACAGGTTGCAACAGCAAGCATGGGCTTTGGAGGCAGAGGACCTGAGTTCAAATCCCAACTCTGTCGCCATCCAGCTGTGATCTTGAACAAGTCCCTCCTGTGGGTCTGTTTCTTCATGTGTAAAATGAGGTAAATACTTTTTCCTTCTCAGCATGGTGATGAGGATGAACTGGGTGGGCACACAGGTGGGCAGCCCCGGCACACGTGCTGGCCCTCAGCTGAATAGCGGCTTCTTTCTCTCTCATACTCAGTGCAGGAGCTACTCTTTCACCCCTCTGGCTGTGACCTTGGTTTCCCTGGCTTACTGACTCTCTCCCACGGATAACTTCCTACTCATTCTTCATATTTTATCTCTTTGGGAAACTTTCCCCAGTCTCCCAGGTGAACTCAATTACTTAGTGTCCTCATCTGTGAAATAAGGACAAGAGTATACGCTTCCCCGAGTTGGATGGAATAACTGCAATGCTTGTGAAGCCAGCTGCCCGGCAGAGTCGCTGTCTCTGAACAGTAGCCGTCCTCGCTGTTGCCATTGGTCACGGGGCCCAGGCATTTCCCACACTGCGATTTTTTGCTCATATCTCCACCTCCCCTCTAACTTGTGTGTCACTTCAAGGCAGGTCATGCCTGAGTCCCTTTTGCATCTCTAGGGCTTGACATAGAGCCTGGTGCAGAGATGGGCTCAGTGAACGAAGGAAGAACAGCGCCATAGTTCTTTACCCTTTAATGTGTTGGCTTGGCTGACGTGACACTGGACCCTCCACCAGCTGTCACTTCCTCCCTCTCTCTCCATCCCCAGTTCCTCTCTCTCTCTCTCTCTCTCTCTCTCTCTCTCTGTCTGTCTCTGTCTCTTTATATGACTCTTTCTGGGGGGACATGTCTCACTGTGCCTGTTTTTTGGTTTCTATTTCAGTCCTTTCTCCAGCTCGGTAGGTGACACTGTCACCCACCCAGGTGTTCAGACCAGAGACCGAGGAGTTGTCCTCGCTTCCTGTCTTTTTCGAATCCCTTACAACTACTCCTTCAGCAGAGGATTGCCAGTCCTGCAGCTGAAATACACCCTTAGCGTGTCCTCTTTTCTGTCCCCACTGCCGCCACCCAAGTTCAGGACACTATCATCTCCTGCAATAGCCTCTCATGGCGTCTTTCCTCCATTGCACCTCCCCATGGTTCATTCTAGGTAGAGTGGGCAGCGTGATCATTCTCATCATTCTCTTCCTCAAGCAATAGCTTCTGCTCCCACCTTGCACCACGGCTTATGAAGGCCCCTAGGACCTGACCCCTGGCTGCCTGTCCACCTACCTCATCGTTGCCCACTCTGCTCCCTACATCTCAACCACACTGGCTGCCTTTCTGTTTTCCACGCATGCCATCATTATTCTACTTCCAGTTCTTCACCATCCACCAGGTCTCATTCTCAGATGGCCTTTTTCTAGACGTTTGGCTGAACAGCACCCAATGCTTGTCACTTGCTACCACATCATCCCATTTTATTTCTCTCACGCTCCCCAGCCCTTTCCAAATTGACCTTGCTCATTTGCTTCCTGCTTGTCTGTCTCCCTGTGCTAGCAAGGAAGCTCCATGAGAACAAGGGTGTGTCATTTTCAGTGTGGCCTCTCGAGGGCCTAGAACAGAGCCTGACATCTACTGGGCATGCAGTGTTGGTTGAATGAATAAACGAGAGAATGAACCTGTGTGTGTCTGTCTGCCACTGACCCATGTGTGTGTGTTTAAAAAAATTTTTTTAGTCTTTGTTTTCTCTGCTTCTTGCCGCATCTTCATCTCTTCTACATGGTGTCTTTCCCTGTGTCATTTGCTCCCTCTTTGCTAAACCACAGTTTTTGACAGCTTGTCCGCCCCACTCTCCCTGATTGATGTATGCCCTTTGGGTGTCTACCTCCCCGCCTGGCAAAGGATCACGCCCTCCCTCCTGCATGGAGCTCCTTTGCAGAAAGCCAGTGCCCAGCCTGGCTCTTTTGATGACAGAGCCCAAGGCAGGAACAGCCACATCTGCCAGTGAGAGGAGCCATCTCCAGGATGGGGGCCCCCCGCTCCTCAAGCTGTTGTTATCTAATTCCAATAAACTCATCACTGCTTAGCAGCTTCGGGTTGATCACTGTCATCCCTGAGCTCATGAGAATACAGGGTATTTGCATAACCAACCCAAGGTGGCAAATGAATTCTCATTTGCTTCAGTGTCTCAGAGCGAATTGACTTAAGGCTTGGTAGGCAGGGGACCTGGCCCCAGGCCTGGGAGGCCCATTGCTGGTCCCCCGCCCCCCCACTGCTGCGTTGTCCATGCACTGTTGTCCTCAGAGCTCAGTGGTACACCTGGCATTGCTGCCCCCACTCTGAGAACCTGGCTCAGCCTCTTCTCCCAACAGACCCATCTGGGTGAGGGGGCACCTCTTAGAGAGCAGCTTTTTCCAGCGGGGTCTCTAACATGGTGATGACATAATGGGCCCTGAGCCACCTGCACCTTCCCTTTCTCACCCTTCCCACCCCCCACCAAGCAGGTGCTTCCAGGGGGGTCTTTGACACTCGGGGCACGCACTGAGCAGTCCACCTGTTCCTGTGTGCTGCTCAGCAGCCACCATCCCCTGTCAGTCAGGCCAGCAGCAGTGGGAGGGGCTCTTCAATCCAGCGTCGCTGTCCCACCTATCTAGTCTAAGTCCTCAGCTTCGTTGCCGCCAAAGCCAACTCCCAAGGGGACAGTCTTCCCCTTCCCTGGCTCACCAGTTATTTGGGGGGTGCTAAAACTCAGTGTTCTCATCTGAAAAGGGGAGACAATGAATAAGCAGTGGGGCATCATTCTTAAACCTATCTTGGAATTCAGGATCCGGCTTGGCGTGCAAGGTCAGGAGTGGGAGAGAGACTGCTGGCCATTGGCTCAGCCCCCAATCATCGCCTTCCCCACCCCGCCTCCGGCCCCTCTGCTGAGGGCCTCTCTTCCTTCAGCTTCACTGGGGAGAGGGCCGGCAGAGACAAAGCTAAAGGAAAGCTCTGTCTAGCTTTCCTTGCTCTGCCTTTACTGCTCGTGCAAGAGCCAGCAGGGACCAGAGGAAGGAGGAGCAAGAGATGCGTTCCACAGGTGGGAAAACAGAGGCCCGGGAGTGATGCAGGAGCTGGGAGTGCAGCGGCTGCTGCATGTTCCTGGGTGCCCCTGCGGGGTACAGTAGCCTCGTTTCTGCCACCGGCCTAGAATCTCGCCTGGCTCAGGTACTAGAAGGTGACCTGGCAGGAGGCAAGAGGACAGCGCCAGGGTGGCTGCCACATCTCGAAGCCCATTTACTTCTGCCTCGCAGTGCCCCAGCCCCAATGGAAACACCGATGAGAACCTGCCACCAGCTTGCCGTGTGACCTCAGGCAGGTCCCCCCACCCCAGCCCAGGCTCAGTCTCCTCATTGGTCGTCAGTGAAGACCAGGTCCCTGGTGCCAGCCCGGTTCTGCCACCCCGACTCTCCTTCGGTCGCCCTCACCTTTCTCTCTGCACTGCTGCCCTTCTTCATCCCTTTAATGAAGTCCGTTCTTCCCTTCAGGTGCTGCTCAAATTCTCCCATGGTCATGTCCCCTTTCTCCATCAGGACATGCGGCATGTGGGGCTCTGCAGAGATGAGATCGATTCTCGGCACCTGTCCGAGTGTGAGGGGGATGATGCCAGGGGCCTTGGTTTAGGGGAGAGGGACTCCTAGTAGCAAGTGGGGTACAGAAGCCCTGGCTGCCCAAAGCAGTGTGGGGCCGTGGACAGACCCCTTAGCTGGGAGGCAGGCGTGCCTCTGGCTATGGCTGACCCACTGCCCTCTCTGGGCCTCAGTGTATCCATCTGTAAAATGGGAGTGGGACTCGGTGCTCTGATCTTTTCAGGTCCTGACATCCCGTGAATTCTTCAAGAGACAAAGGGTCGCACACTGAGTGTTCAGAGCTGCCAGAATCTCGCTGAGCTCAGGTATCAAAGATCCTCTGCTCGGCTGGCCTGGGGGCAGAGTCCCAGTGGGTGGATGAGACCCCAGAGACCCCGGAGCTCCCAGAGCTAGAAGTGGGGCAGGAGGCATTCCCACCAGCTTGAGCCAAGTTTCCTAGAAGGCTGGTCTCCTCTCTTGTGCCACGTACCCCTACCTTTCCCCTGGCTGGCCACTGGGTGAGTGGCCACCTGCTGTGCCCCATGGAGTCAGCACCTCCCCCTCCCGTGGGCATGCCAGGGGGCCCTGCTGGTGCACAGTACCGCTGGGGTGGATGAGGATCTCCACGGGCCGGTCGAAAGTGTGCCTGTTGGCCAAGGTGATGATGATGCTCTTGGCTGAGCGTGCGGATGGGGCAGCATCAGCTCGGATCTCATGGGTGGGACTCTCTACCCCTGAGTGGCACAGAGAGGTGGGATAGGCTCAGGGGCCTGGAGAGAGGTAGGAGCTTGGTGGGAAACACCAAGATGCAGGCCAGAGATGACACGCCAGCCCCATCGGGGGCTCCTGACCTGCTTGCTGTGTAACCATGGGCAGACAGGTCTCCTCAATTTCCCCATCTGCAAAATGGGGCTCCAGTGGGGGATGGTCAAAGGAATTGCTTCCCAATAGAGGCATGTAAAGACAGAAAGAGCTCAGCGCCCGATCGGTGGGCACTCCATAAACATGTCTTAGGTTGGAAGGTCATGCTGCTCCAATGAAACACTCGTGGACAAGAAACCACATTCTTTCAAAACCTTGAGTGGGTGGGGGAGGGGAACCATCAGAACAAATGGCTGCCAACTGTGGCTGCGCATTGGAATCACCGGGGACCTTTTAAATGTCCAACACTGAGGCATATCCTGGACCAGGGCGCCAGAAGCTCTGGGTGGGAGCTAAGTGGCAGGATTCGGGACGATCCCCTGGTGGTTCTGCTGAGTAAGGTGAGAACCAGGAAGCAGCGCTATGGTCGCAGCCTCTAGGAGAGGACCAAGACCCACCAGGCTCCCACGCCCATTTCCCCAGGGAAGCCACTGAAGTGGGCTTGGGGACAGCCTGGAAACCCGTCTTCGAGAGGGGCTCCTCTTTGGGCTGCACGTTAGGGGACAGGAAATGGGGATCCATGAAGCTCCATGTACTCAGGATGTCCTCCACCTGGGCCTGTCACCTTCCCCGCTCCCCCTCTTCTTCATCACTGGCAGCTTTGGGCCTGAAGCCCTCCCCTCTGCGGGGCCTCGGGTCTCTCTGGTGTCAGTCTGGGTCTGGGCTGTTCCCTCTCACCTGCAAGCAGACATGGCCCCCGGATCTCAAGCTGGAAGCTGAACTCGTATTCCATGGGGTTGGACACGGTGGTGTCCTGGAGCGTCGCCAGGCACAACTTGCGGCAGGAGTCCTGGGCCCGGGGGCCGAAGCAATGCCCGTCTTTGCTGGGGAGGGGCGGAGAGGAGGAGGAGGCGGCAGTGGCAGGCCGCCAGGGCCAACGTGGTGATGGGGGGAAGCGTGGGAGGACAGTGAGTTCCTGGTAGTCCTGGCATCTCTGTAACCCAGCCTGAAAGGGGGCTCATGGGCTTCCTCCCACCCCAGACCCTTACTCTCTCTCCCGTTCAACCTGCCCCCAGGAAGGGCCTGGACTCCGGCATAGGGACACTATGTACGAGGGCTGGGCCAGGAGCCAGGCTTGGCGCTCCACTGAATCACCGCAAGTCGTTCTCACCAGGACCCCCAGAAGAAGGCAACAGGGTCCCCCCACCTCACCCTGTCTCCTTCATCTCCCACATGGGGAAACCAAGGCTCAGCAGGATGAGGCAACCAGCCTAAGTCCCCACAGGCAGGAGCTGGGCAAGTGTGCACGCTTGCCCAGCCTGCCCGGCTCCTGTTTGGCTACCTCACACCACTTCTCCAATTCCTGCTCAGTCTCTGGGCGCTGGGAGCCCCCGCGCAAGCCTTGGTCTTCTAGCCCATTAAAACGGGGATAATAATGACACAGTTGTTTCGAGCGAGTGCTTAGGAAAGTGTCTGTCCCCTGCAGATCGCTCAAGTTGCTGGCTCTCTTTCTGTGTCATCGCCCATCTTGCCTGGGATCCTGCTCCCTCCCCACTCCCAAGGTCTTTGATGTGTGGTCTCCATGTACTTATATGTCCGTGGTGGCATTTGGCTGTGAATGCATTTTAAACTGAAAAGATCACACTCTGTTATGAATCTCATTCACTACTCTCCTCCACCCCCTTTTTCGCTCTGTCCAAGTGGCTGTGTGTGGGCCAGTCTTTGCTGCTGACGTGGTACCTGCTGTGGACACCGGGGGCACCTGTTGTATCTATCGTGTAAGGATGTTACATGGTCCTCATCTGTTCCTGCCTCCACCCCGGGTCCACAGGCACCGCCGCCATGAAGATCCGCATCCGTGTCCCCCTCTTTTTTAAAAGATTTATTTATTTTATC
Organism: Anoura caudifer; assembly: GCA_004027475.1. Lineage (NCBI taxonomy): Eukaryota > Metazoa > Chordata > Mammalia > Chiroptera > Phyllostomidae > Anoura > Anoura caudifer. The sequence goes on along the minus strand of PVKU01000831.1, from coordinate 304,086 downwards.
TTTAGAGGGGAAGGGAAGGAGAGAGGGAGAGAAACATCAATGTGTGGTTGTCTCTCACACACACCCCCACTGGGGACCTGGCCCACAACCCAGGCATGTGCCCTGACTGGGAATCGAACTGTGATCCTTCGGTTTGCAGGCCCGCGCTCAATCCACTGAGCTACACCAGACAGGGCTGTGTCCCCCTTTTGAACTTATGAAAGAATTTCTCTGGGATCCATGGGTCAATTGGCACACATGAAGTGTTGCCAGATTGCTTCCCAGGGTGGCTGGCCCAGATCCCATTGTCACCAGTGCTGAACAAGTTTCCTTCTCTCCTCACCCTCACTAGCCCTTGACATCATCTATTTTTCTCATTTTATCTCATGTCACTCTCTCTGAGCATCTGTGAGGTTCATAGGGGTTCGATGCCAGCCTCTCCCTCGAGCACCTCTGCTAACTCTGCCTGCTGGGACAATAAGACTATGGGGGCCACATCACGGGCAACAGGGCCTCTTGTTCCTTCATCTGTCAAATCTTGAATGCCCCCAGTTGCATGAGGGCCCGTCTCTCAAATGTGCAGGGCTTGGTGCCTACGGCAGCACTTACAAAGGTAACACAAGCTGGTGTCCCCTGGTCTGAGACTGGCTTGTGCCTCTAGCTTCTCTGTTGTAGCAACAAGTGTCCTCACCCAAGGCTTCATTCAAGGTCCTACACGATCGGATGCCACAGCAGTCGTCTGATCTCTCTCCTGCACTCTCCCACCTGCTGGAGCCACGCCAGCCTGCCTGCTGCTCCTCACTCACACCAAGCCTGTGGCCCCAGGGCCTTTGCATCTGCTCTTCTCACCCAGGGCCTTTGCATCTGCCCTTCTCACCTACAGGGATGCTCCTTTCTGTGCCTACTCCACCCTCATTGCTCAGCTCTCAGCTGAAACATCACTCCTCAGAGAAGCCTGCCTGGCCCAAAGAACCCCAGGTTGGAGCCCTCTTTTCTACTTTTAGCCCGTGAATGTCTTCTTCATGGTGCCGTTCACGTAATTTAACATGCGTGCAAGTACAAAGACAGTTCCACGTTATTAATTGGATAATTATCTCTCCCGCCCAAGTTCTAAAAAGGAAGGAACCACGATGGTTTTTGATCCCTACCACTTAGTGTCTTCAGCGCATTAAAGAATAAAGCCTGAAAGTTCTCATCCCAAGCTGTCCAAATTCCAGAACTTCTGGCCAGCACCATTCCAAGGCATTGCAGGGAGATTCTAACACTCTCAGAGTGAGCAGGGGGGGAGCAATTATTCAGGCGGTGGCATCTGCAGTGCTGAGCCTCACCTTCGACTCCATCTCCACCACCCTCCACACCCCGACCTCACCTGAGACTCCGACCCTTGTCCCCTGGTCCAGGCAGGTGCTCCTTACCCTTGCTCCTGTTGGTTGGAGGGGCCAGCGCTCTCCGTGCAGAACTGGGGCACAGTCGGGGCGCAGATGGCAGGCAGCAGGACCCGCACGGCGCCGCTGGGCAGCGTCGGGAGCTCTGAGGAGGTGCTGATAAAGACCGTGACATTCTCCATAGGGGCGATGGGCCCCAGGTTGACCACAAACAGGATCCGCTCCAAATCCTCATCCAAAGCCACCTTTTCCAGCGTGCAGGAATGAGGGGCAATGGAAAGGCCCTCTTGCAGCATGTTTCCTAGGTGCCAGGCCTGGAGTCAGCAGCCGTGCATAGATTATCTGCCTCTAGTCCCCTCTAAGCTTGCGGTGTGGCGGGCCGGAGTAGCCCATTTTGCTGACGGGTGAACAGACTCAGCGTAGGGGTATGACGTGGCCAACTTCCTCAGCAAATAACTAACTCGTTGCACCAGGATCTGAATCTGCGTGGGTCTGAGGCCAGGCCTGTGCACTTGTACCTGCTGGGATTGGCAGGCTTGGACCCACAAAACCCTAATGGAGAGCCACATCTCCATCCGCAGACTCTACTCCACCACAAAAATTGTATTCAAGCACCTGCCACTTTTGGGACCCGGGCTTTTGCTTCGCTATTTTATCCGAAAGGCCCATTGCCCCATCCCTGCTTAGACAGTCTCACCCGTCCGTCCACCCCTTCCTTGAACACCTCCCTGCTCCCAATCTGCACCCCTCTCTCCGTCCTCTGACATTCTCCAGGCCTCTTTGGGTGCAGCTGCTTTCTACCTGCTCTCATGGTTATGTCCTGGCACATCCTAGCTATTCTTTCAGGCTGTGAGTGGTCAAAACGACTGCAGGGCAACTGCATCTTACCTATGGGGAGTGCTCATTAAAATACTCTTGAATATCTTAATGATCAGATGAATCCACGTCACTTTGATCATAGATCCAATGGTAAGACTCTCTTACATGGTATGGTACTTGGTTTGGATTCAAGCCCCGGCTTTGCCACTAACGTGCTGTGTGACCTTGGGTCAGTCACTCACCCTCTCTGAGCCTCAGCATCCTCAATAACAGTCATCAGTAGCCACACTTCAAGTACTTAAGTCTGTACCAGGGACCGTGATGAGTGCTCTGCACACATGCTCCATTGAGCATTGGGTGTGTACAATTATTAGCTTCATTTTATGGATAATTTTAATTTCTTATCTGAGCTCACTCCACTTGCAAGCAGCAGAATGGGGAGTCAAACCCTTGTATGACTCATTCCATGACCTCTGAGCTTAAATGACATGCTATTCTGTTCTGTAGAGATATCTCAAAACCATTTGTTGCCTCCTTTGACCCTCCCCAAGCTTTTGAGATGAGAACAGGAAAGATTGCCTCTGTTTTATGGACAGTAAGGTGAAGTTCAGAGAGGTTGATCATTGTCCCGAAGGCACACAGAATTCTGACTCCTAGTTTAGTGCTCTCTCTACCCTATTCCATGGCTGCCCTTTCAGTCTGCCTGAGCCTTCAGCCAGACTCAGGCCCTGCCACACCCCTCTGGCCTCCTTACCCGTGATAGTTGTGGCTCGACTGCGGGTGGCATTGAAGTGGCCGCTCTCCATCTTGGCTTTGTCCTTGATCTGTACCGTGACGACCCGGTCAGCAATGACTGCCTCAAAGCCAATCACCGTGGTGTACTCATCCAGTGGGTACACAAAGAGACCTGCCAGGGCAGGGCCCAGCGTCACGGGGCGCCCCAGCCCCACCCTGCACGCCCCTTCCCTGGGAAGGGACCCGAGGCTTTGGGCTGCCAGATGAAGGGATGTACTCGCTGCCACTTAGAGGATGTCAGAGAGGACTCAGAGTGGGGCCTCGCGGCTCTGGGGCCAGGCACCGTGTGCGCAGTGGGCTCCTGGAAGAGCGACCGCTGCCCCCTGTCCCGGACAACTCTCACGCTGCAGGCGCGCAAGGCCAGTGTGGCCAGGGCTGCTGACTTTTTGAGAGAGGATGGAAGTCTGGATTTTGCGTGCCCTGTTGTGTGGGCCAAACAAAACGCGCTTGGGTGGCCAATGTGCTATCTGTGGCTCCCGGGAGCTGGGGCGTTGGAGGAAGTAAACTAGGGTTCGAATCTGGGCCCTGCTGCCTTTTCCAGCCTGCGGACCTGGGTGTGACATTTAGTTTCTCCAAGCCTGTAATATGGGGATAATAGAGCCCTACTCATGGGGTCATCATGAAAATTGAAAAACACAGCCACCAGTTATGAAGCTATGTGCTCCCCATTTATCTATCTCAGTGCTTCTCAAGCTTTAAGAGCACACAAAGCACTTGGGTGGGGGGTCGACTTGTTAAAATGCAGATTCCAACTCAGCAGCTCTGGGGCGGGGCCTAGATCTGCATTGCTAACCAGCTCTGCCTGGAGTGGTGCCGATGGCTCGATGGCTCGATGGCTCGGGGACTTGCTTGGGGGATCAAGGTTGTACCCCATTTAAACTGCCCACCAATGCTGGGATGACACCGTGCTGGGCCCCGAGTGAGCCTTTCATGAACCCCTGCTTCCGGTACCCCCAGCCTTGGTTTTCTCACCCATAAAATGGGGGGCGGGCAGCAGGGCTGGTTCTTTCTACATGCGGAAAGCCAAGGGACTGGCCCAATGTTGTTCAGTAATGTAGTCTCCTGGGTCCCCAGTGGGTCCCATTTTTAAGCCACCTTCTCTAGGTGTACTTAAACAGAGGAGCAGGGCCATTTGCTCCGCACAGGAGATTTCGAAGGGGAAGAAAGTTTTCCTGCAGCTTCCTTTTGAGAACTGAAGTGGCTTCAGAACCTCAGGTCAGACTGGAAGGTGGTGCCCAAGGTTAGAAGGCTCCCATCGGCTGGGGGTGAGAGGGAATCCCAACCCCAGCCAGCCTTTACTTGTCACCCTCCTGGCCAGCCTCCCTGTGAAAGCGGAGAGTGAGGAATCTGACTTACAAACGACTCTCTCAGGCAAACGTCCGTCCGCCGACTGGTCCTGACTGCTCCACCCAGTGATTCATCTTCTCAGACTGTTTTATTCCACACTGTTCTTCCCCACACATGACCTCATCTGCTCCCCCCGCAAACCCTGGCATCCAGACAGGCCAAGGAACATCCTGATTTTGAGAAGGATAGTGGCTTCCCCAAAGTCACAGGGACAAGAGCCACACACCTGGGCCTGGAGGCTCCTGGCTTCCCCCGAGCCTGGAGGCCTCTTCCACTGTGAGGCTCCCGGGAGAAAGTGGAGGCCTGACCATTCAACACGGGTGGGTGTGCCCTGTGGAACCTGACTAGTGCTGGGACAGTTGGCAGGGCGGGGCCCAACCCTGGGCTCAAATCCTGACCTGATTTGCTACCAGCTTTGAGGCCTGCTGAGCAGAAACAGCAACCCCATTTTACAGGTGAGGAAACTGAGACTCAGAGAGGTTACAGGACCGGCCCGATGTCAATCAGCCATTCCTGTTAGGGTGAGGGTTCAATATGAAGGAGGGGTGATGCTGGGGAAGCCCCAACAGGGCTCCTTACCCTGGAAAGGCTGGGCTTCCAGGTTGCCATAGGTGAGTGAGGCAGTCAGACCCAGCGCATAGCCACTGACGAAGGAGGTGACGTCGGAAGCTGTGAGGGGCAGGGCGGCCCCTGTGGTCTGGTTCAGCAGACCTGGCATCCCGCTGGCTACTCAGCCTTCAGGATCTGCAAGAGACAGTGGGGGCAGGACGTGAGGAGTCGCTCCCCGTCCCTCCCCAGCCCTGCTGTCTCACTTTAGACCCCGCATGCAGTCCAAGCACCCTCCTCTTCCTTTTCCCTGAGCACTTCCCAGTTAGTGACCCACAACGATGCTGAACTGGAAGAGAAGTGCTAATATCCCGTCTTTCCATTTCCCAGCAGAGAAACTGAGGCCGGAAGGCAGCCCACCCACCTGGATTCACTCAGTGGGTGGGTGCGTGGTCAGGGCTAGAGCCCAAGCAGACTCGTTTGTGTCCAGCCTGGAATTCTCCCCAGCGGACAATGCTCTCCTGGCCTGACCCATTCCACTTATAGTCAACAGCTGGGGTACCAGAGGAATGAGTACCCTCCAAAGTTGCCACATTGAAGGGGGCCACGATCCCACCAAGTGAGCAGGCTAAAAGCCTGGGAGTCACCCCTGGAACCTCTTTTTCCCTTCCGCCCCCACCCCCAACCTGCCCCCAAGGGCTGTGATTTATCTCTGGAAAAGCCCTGGCGTCCATCCACATCTTTCCTTTTCTGTCACCAGCATCCTTGTCCAAGCCACCGCCATCTCTGCCTGGACTGCAGCTCCTCATTGGCCTCTTGAATCTACCACTGCCCCCTCCCCCACCAGAATAATCCATTCTTTGCTCAGCGGCCAGAACTAACATAGCAACACGCTAACCGCACAGATCTCTACAGCTTCCACCCACCCATGGCTTCCTATTGCTCCTACAATAGAACCCCAAATCCCCAAGGTGGCCTGGGGCCCCATGTGGTCTGGCCCTGCTGTCCCCTCCAGCTTACCAGTCACCACACTCCCAAACGCATTCTGTGGGTCTCCCCAGCTTCCACTGCATCCCTCAAATGTGTCCTCCTCTCCCTTCTTTGTATGTGTCCTTTGTTGCCTGGAAGATTCACCCCCAACCCACTTTTAACTAGTAATGTCCTGCTGATCCTTTACTGCCGACTCAGGTCCCCCCACCCCCCTCAGGGGAGCCAGACCACCGTGCCCAGCATCGTTCGCCTGCCCTCAGAGCCAAGTTTCTCTCCCTCAGGGCGTTGGCATCAGTGTGCTGGGGCACATTTGTTTCCGGGAGATTGTTGGTTACTGTCTGTGGTCCCCTTCAGAATGTGCTCCGGGAGGGCATGGCCGTGCCTGTGTTTGCTCCGTGCCGTGTCCTTGGTGCTGGTTAAGTGAGTAAAAGGATGCACGGCCGCCATCATGCCAACGTGAAAGACTTCAGAGCACTTCTTAGGGCACGTGTGGGTTCTCTGCTGAGCTCCTGAGACCCTGGTGGGCGATCACTGCCTCTGAGGCATGGGCTGGGAGTGGGAGGTGTGGTGGAACATTGGGTGTGGAATACATGTCTGAGGTCCGCTTCTCTCTGGGATTTCTCATCTGCACCGGGTGAAGCTGCCACGGGCTCCCAGCCTGTTGCCATTTATTTGTTTGCAAGACTGTTCAACGGGTGCTGATTCCTCTGCCTCTTCTCAAAGAGGGGAGCTCTTCCCTCCAAGCCCCCGCACACCCCCATGTCCCGGCTGCAACCCTCCACGCTCCTGCCCTCTCTGCCAGGCCAGCAGTCTCATTTTGATACATTCTCCCTTGTGGCTCCAGCCCAGACTGCCCTCGGCCCTGGCTTATCTGCACTTATTGGACTGGCAGAAGGAGGGAGATAAGGAGCTGGGGGCTGGGGAGCTGCTGTATCCCCAGCTGCCTTCTCTTCACCATTCTCTGGCTTGGAGCTCCCAGCAAAGCCTGGCCATTCGCAGGGGTCAGAACAAGATGGTGGAGTTCATTTCCTGAGCGGCCTCTCATCTCCCGCCACCCACATTCCCCTCTCCTCCTCGCATCCTGGTTCACTCCCGGGCAGAGCGCTGATGGGACTGCAGCTTCAGGCACTGAGCACCCTGAGTGTGGGGATGTGGGGCAAACTTGGCCTTAACGTTCAGTCCGTCTTGGGGTGGAGTGTTGCCAAGGGCATCTTATTCAACCCAGTCTTCTCCCCCTGCCCCTGCTGCCCACCCCGAGCTTCCTGGGGACACCCCTCACCTGGGAAGTGGTGCTTGGATGAACCATGTGAATAACCCAGGGCAAACTCACTCAGAAAGAACACTTTAATGACATCAGCCCTCTTGGGAAGAGTTAATTTGAAATTCTTTGGGGCCTAATTAATGCATATTTTTATCCATTCATCCAGCATTGGTAAGCCCTGCCTGTATCCCAGGCTCCAAAGTTGCCACTGGGGATGCAAAGATAAGACACAGCTCGGTCCATAAGGTGCTTGTAGTCTATCCACAGAGGAGACTGGGGAGTGGGGAAGAGCTGCAAGAGCAGCTGAACTTGAGTGAACATTAAAAATGTGCCAGGCGCATGTATGATCTCATTTAATCCCTGCAACAATCTTACCAGGTACGTTTTTTTGCAGATGAGCTTACTGAGGCCTCAAGAGAGATGTGTTTGGTTTGCACATGAGCTTGGGGTATCTGAAGGACATAGGGGTAAAACAGGTGCGTGGGTAGGGCTTTCTCCTGGGCGGAGCCCAGGGCCATCCCTGTGACAGATGGGGACCAGAGCAAAGAATGCTGAGCATCCGTCCTCCAACCATTCCATCCTGGGCTTTGAGTGGACACGAGACCACAGGAAATACCCAGGAGACACCTGACAGGGAAGAAGCCACTGACATTGTGTCCAGGACCTGCATCTAGAGGACTGCCCAGGGTTACAGTCCCTGGATGGCCACTTCCTGAGGGCCTTGGATCAGTTACTGGGCTGGGCTCTGCCACTTGCACATTGTGAGACCCTGAGCAAGTTTCTTAACCTCTTTGTGCCGCGGCTTCTGCACCTGTAAAATGGTACCACAATGGTGCCTGAGAGAATAAAGGGGAGAGTCCCTGCAGGTGAGTGGGCAGGAATCAGGCAGATCCTGATGGGGCTGGGGCCTCTCTTCTCTGCATTCTTCCCTGGGCCTTCCTGCAAGGCTCACTTCCTGGGCTGAGTGACCCCTGTGCAGGGCTGGGAAGCCCCTCTGATTCTGCCCTTGGAGACAGAATCTGCCCCACCTGCTCTCATCTCCAGTTCAATGTTGTCCCAGAGACAGAAGGGCAGACCTTCTTCCGCCACCTGGAAAGCCATTCTGGAGGCCTCTCACCTCACCCTGTCTGGGTCCCTGCCCCCAGATTGTGTCCACAGAGTTGGGAAGCTGAGTGGGCTCAGCCAGGCCTGGGCCAGATGCAGACTGAGCCTACCGAGCAATTCTGGCTCCCTTACTCTGCTACTCTGCCCACTTACCTTGGGCTGGGGGTCCTCATCCTGTTCCTTGTTGTGGACCCTGCGAGAGGTCGCAGCTGTCATGTCCTCACTGGGAGCCTATTCTCTAAGGACTGTTCGCTCACAGACCTGCACCAGAAGCCCCCGTCAAAGTGGGGGCAGGATCTCTGGATCCGGTCTTATGGTCTGATTGTCCTAAGCTTCTAGAATTCTGGGGTTCTCACATTCTGGTCTCCGTCCTCTAAACCCCTTCCCCTCAGGCCCATACCCAGCTGATAAAGGTAACAAGTTCCTGACACCTCCCCACCCACCCCACGCACCAGCCAGTCAAGACCGCTTGCTCTTTCTCCAGACTTTTCCTGCTTCATTACCTCTTTTGATGCTGCTGGTGCCCCCAAACCTCTGCCTGGAGGAGCTCTTATTCATCATTTAAGGCCCAGCTCAAATGCCACCAACTCCATGAAGCCTTCTCGGACTTCTGAGCTGGATACCATTGCCCTCGACTAGCATAGTCTCAGGTCAGTGATCTTATGATCTATGTGTGGTATGTCCATTCAACAGGTGTATATGGAGCACCTACTATGTGCCAGACACTGTGCTAGGCCTGGGCCGCAGAGAGTCCTAGGCACAAGGACCCTGCCCTGAGGCCGTGTTTTGGTCCTACTCCCCATGCACCCAGCTGGGAGGCTGTCGGCTCCCAGAACTCCAGAACACAGCTTCGTTTCTCCCCAGTGTCTGGTCCACAGCCAGGCTCAATGGTGAATCGAACGGGTGGATGGCATGTGCTCATCTGTTGAATGAATGAATGAGTGGGTGAATGAAGGAATGAGTAAGATAGAATGTGTCAGAGGTAGGAATAGGGCTTGGCTATGGGTTCATTTAAAGAATTTAGTAGTGAAGAAAATCCCTCTATTTTAGCCTAAATCCTATAGGATTCCATCCCAGAGATAGCTGTGTTTCCTTTTGGGTGGGGAGTTTTTTTGGGGGGGATGGTCAGGACAGGAATTGCCCAGACCTCGAAGTGCTTAGTGTGCCCACGTGGCCCAAGAGACCTGGAGGCCGGCCACAGGGACGTCCAGGACTGGTGGCCCAGCTGTGTCTGGACCAGCTGCAAGAGGGAGAGGGAGGCACACCTGAATCTGAAAACTCCAGATAAATAAGGGCTGTCTGTAGGGTTTCTGACAAAGTCTTTGTTGGATAAAATTAAGGAGCAGGTGGTTTAAATACACATAAGTGGTGCTGCTGACACATGGACAAATGCGTGTTCCCTGCGGAGCAATGAGGTGCCAGCGCTGGAGTCTCTGCCCCCTGAGGGTCCCTTGGAAAAATGAGCCCCCCATTGCTGGGAGAATTGGACTCTATTTACACAAATTCAGTTTCCACCCACCTTCCCAGGGGCACAGTGGCGAGGTGAGCTCCCAGCCAAGCTGCCGGCATCCCTGCGCTCCGCAGAAAGGAGCTCCTGAATGCATTCTCTGCATGGCTCGGCCTCATCCGGGTCTCCGGCCCCTCACTCCCTGTCTGCTGAGGAGCTCACAGGATGATGGCACAAAGGGAGGGCTGGAGGGGAATCCAGCCTGGAGCCGTGTCCCTTCCAGGTCTGCTTTCTTGCACCTCTGAATAGTAAAATGACAGACGAGGGAGCTCATTGCTGCTCCTGGACCCCGCCTCGCCTCCTCCATAACAAACACTTCCTCACTGGAAAGCTTCTCTGAGGCTCGGTCACCCTCTGCATGATGGCATGCATGTGAAGTGCTGGTTTATTTCCCAGATCCTCCTGAGGGTTACAGGTGAGGTGCTGTGTGCGAAGTGCTTCCCCCAGCGCCTCCTCCTGAACCAATGCTGGCGACGGCTTTCATTTCCCTCTCTTTGGGACTTCCTTCTGGTCTGACCCTCCACCAGCTTAGATTGCATCTGGCCTCCTGATTTTGGCGTTTCCCCATGGCCACCCACAGTCCCCAGACCTGCCCGCTGGCCACCCTAGAGACCGCCTTTCCCAGGGTGTCCAGCCTAGGTATTGACTGAAGGATAGATTCCTCGCCTTGGTTTCCCTCTGAGGTCCCAGGGTGGGTTATGCCAAGCTGCGAGGCTGCCGTCCCCTTAGGTGGCATGGAGAGGCTGTGTGTGCCGGGGCACTAGACACGGACTCAAAGCTCTCAGGCTCAATCGCCAGCACTGCCATGGACCCCACGTGGGCCCCGGACTAGAATTCTGCTGTCGCCTGCTCCCAGCGCCCACCTCTCAGGCCTGGCACACAGAGGTCCTGGGGGCTGTGAAGACTGGTGGGCATGCTGGCTTTGTGTCTGTCTTGGCCAACACCCTGAGGGTGTAAACCCCAGAGTAGGGACCAACACTGTCCTGTTCCTTGTTATAGTCCCCAGCACACGGAATGGGACTGAAACAGGTCTTTAAGATAATAAACAGCTAACACATATCAAGCAATTAATATCTACCAGGCATTACTCTAACTGCCTCCCACGGATTGGCTCAGGTTCCCTCAGGACGGCCCTGGGAAGCAGGCCTGATGATTTTGCAGGTGAGGAAACTGAGGCCCAGAGTGGTTACATCTCCTGCGCAAGCGGATGCACTTGCAAGTGGTGCAGCTGGCGTTTGGACTCTGGCTTTGGAGGCCGGTCTCTAACCGCAGGGCCTTTGTCCCGCTTGGTGCTTGCAGAATGAGCAAGTGCATGATCGGGAGAAGGGTCATATCCTCACCGCCCCCCACCCCCACACCCGTCATGGCGTCTGCATTTAACAACATGACAAGGTGGGCCTGGAGAATTAACCCCGTTTCCTTTTCTCAAGTGACAGTACAAGGAGCCTCTTTAAGGAGTCTGCCTGTCTGACTTGTCGGTTCTACTCTCAGAGGTGGCGACGAGTGGTTCCGGAATGCCCCAGGCATGATCTCATTTGACCCCCGTAAGACCCCTTTGAAGCTAATCATCTTCACTTTACAACTGAGGACACCGAGGCCCAGAGAGGTTCAGTAAATCTCAAGGTCACACAGTGAGTCCAGGGTAGAGTCAGAATTTCAACCCAAGCAGCCTGGCTGCAGAACCTGTGCTGTTAACCGTGCCCTTCCACGGCCCGCTAGCAGGTCCAGCTGCCGAGGCCCCGTCAGCGCACCTGCTTGCTCTTACTCAGATGCTGTGATTCCTCCGCACATGTGGGGACCAAACCCAGGTTCCACTCCCCAGCGGCACCTGAACGCCATGGCTGTCCTACAGATTCAGCACGCTGGGACCACAGTGAACACACAGAGAGGCCTCCAGATGGGTCCTCTGGGGCGACTTCCTGCCGAGGAAACTCGGAAGGAGTTGCCAGTGTCCCTTTTCTTAGCAGGACTCCAGCTGACAAAGCGCCAGCTGAGCGTTCATAGGGAATGGGAGCCGGTGGAAGAAGCGTGTCTAGGATACAGCGTTCCCCTCCGGCACCCAGGTTTAAGGAGATAGGATTCAGAAGTTCCTGACACTTAGAATGAACTGTCACTGAGTCAGGCACTGTGCTAAGCAGTTTGTGTGCATTATCGTCACACTGAAGCTTCAGGACTGTGTAAGAGCTTTTTGTTTTCTTTAGCTGGTCTGGGTGAACATAAGCCAGGGTCAGAAACTTGCTCCAAGTGCCAGAGAATGTAAGAGAAGGTAAGGGACTTGCACCGACCGTGGCCGTGTCATTCCCGCGCCTGTGTATCATGCTACACCATGGCGAAATCCACAGAAGCAAAAGAAGAGCCTTCTCTTGGAGAGTCCAAGGGACAAGGAGGGCTTGTCAGCAGCAGAGACTAAACCAGCCAGGGGCAGGTAAGCAGGAGTCCCTTTGGTCATTAGCCTGAGGAGCAGGAGATACAGCTCTCGAGTCCCAACACTTAGGTCTGAAGCCAGGCTCTGGCATGTACCTCTGAGTGATGTGAGCAACTGACTTCACCTGGCCGAGCCTCAGTTTCCTGATCTGCAAAATGGGCGTAGTGGCTGACCTGCGTCCTAGCATCGTTGTGAAGAAACGAATCGATGCATGTAACGAACTAAGCACAGTGTAACGAGCTGGCACTGGGCAAGGGCTCCTTAGCTCTGGACAGGTGTGTGTGACCCAGGTGAGGCGGTCATGGGCCAAGCTGAGGCAGGGCGAACAAAACAGGGCTGACTTTTAAAGGTGAGTCAGCAGCTTTGGCCTGTGAGCAGAAGATGGGTTGAGGGGTGAAGCTGGTCAAGGCCAGATGTCTCAACAGGCTTGCGAGAAATCTCTTAGAAAGGGGATATCTCAGAAAAGCCTCCATTCTTTTCTAAGGTTCAAAGAATTGAAAATGATGGAATGACAAATAGCGCAGCAAGCTTCTTGTCCCTGGCCCACTTGCCCTCTCCAATTCACCGCTGAGCTGCAACGTGTAAGCTCTCATGCTTCTTATGAAGCAATTTATAGTCAAAGTCCTTTCACATCCATGAATTAATTGGAGCTTTACGAGTAGAAGCAAAAGAAAAATTATAACCCCCATTTGAAGGACCAGAGGGCGGAGGCTCAGAGGGGAAGTAACACGGGAGAGTTGGAGCTCGCATGGCAGAGCTTTCTCCGGGGCCGTGGGCTGAATGAATGTCTGTGGTCTCCCTGCCCCCGGCTCATATGTGGAAACCTTAGTTCCCAAAGTGATGGACATGGAGGGGGCAGGGTGCTTTTAGGAGGTGATCAGGTTTAGATGAGGTCACCGGGGGGGAGCCCTCCCAATGGGATCGTATAAGAAGAGGAAGAACCCAGAGCTCTCTTTCTCTACCTTGTGAGGACACAGCAAGAAGGTGCCCAGCTGTCTATAAATCAGGGAGAGGTCCTCGCCCAGCCATGCTGGCAACCTTGACCCAGTTCCAGCCCCCAGAACTGGGAGAAGTAAATTGCTGTTTAAGCCACCCAGTCTACGGTATTTTTGTTATCGCAATGCTCACTGACTAAGACAAACTTGCTGCTTTGCTAAGCTGGGGCTTGAGCGGCAGAAGCTGACTTCACTGGCCACGAGGCATCCGGGTTTGCTGCTCAGAGGTGAGTGTTCGTGGCCAGGGTTGGGGAATAAGATGCTCCTTTTCCTCTTTTTCCATTTGCTGTTTGCATTTTCATAAAGGCTGTGACACCCTTCTCTTGAAGAAGCCAGACCCCGATTGCCATGCTGTTGGGCTGATCTTTCTGTTCCTCCTCCTCTGGGCACACGGCAGGCTGCACCTCCCCACCCCCAGAGGGCATGGCTATGTGTCTTGCCTCAGCCAATGAACAGACTGGAGGTGGAGTGTGCCACTTCCGGGCAGAAGCTATTGAAGCAGGTGTGTAATTGGCCATGTCGTGTTCCCTGCTACGGTGATTGTGGAGATACGTGTCCACGAGGAGCTTCTGTTTACCTGGATCTAGGAGTGCCTGTGTTAACGTGACAACATGTGTGACCCGCTTTGGATGTGTGACTTGCGCAAGAATGAAAACATCACCGCTTCTTATTGTAACATAACCTAATCTAACTCGGCTAGTAAAATTGTGAACGTTTGGGTCTTTGAGCAAAGATGATGCTTCCAGGACAGAAGCCACAATATTGGGAAGGGAGTAAGAGATGGGGGAGGGAGCTCGGTCAGTGGGGTCCGCTTGCAATACAAGCTCCATGAAGGTGGATATTTTGGTGTGTTTTGTAGATAGTTGTATCCCCAGGGCCTATAGGAGTGCCTGGCTATCAGCTGGTGCTCTTTAAATGTCAAAGGAATGAATGAAGCAAGAGACTTCAAAAGCAAACGTGTATGGTTTTGGAAGGAGCTCCATAGCCACTCACTCACTTCTTCTTCCATAATCTCTACAAATATTGAACACTGACCACATGAGCTCTCCCTATGCGCCCCCGCTCCAATAACTGGACCAGAAAAAGTCCATTTCAAGTGAGTCCACTTAAGATAGGGGCCAAAACTTCATGGGCAATAGTGAGCGAGAAAGGGTTTCAACGGGGATTTTATTTTGAAAAACGAAACTGAAGATACGAAAATAGAGTCTTACATGGGATCAAGATAGGATTATAATTATGACCATGAGTTAAAACTTTCAACGAACAAAGAACAAGTCAAGTATTGATGGGGATGGGGAGGGGGATAATTTTTTTGTGCGAAACTACATGCCGGCAGGACATGACATTTTTTCATTTCGTGTTTCAGTGCCGAAGCACAGGGAGCAAAGTTTCCCACCACGAGCTCATTGTTGCTGATGTTCTCTTCTTCAGTGGTTAACCGGCCGACCTCGGCCAAGTTCTCATTTGTCTATGACTTGGTGGGGCATTAGGACAATCTCTAGTGTCCGATTCGATTGTCTTCATTAAATACCACAATTTTCACAAGATACCGGCTTCACCATTCAATCCGTTAGCACTGCATCCTCAGCTGCTGACCCCACCCGACAACCAAAGAGAACCTGCTGGACACCAATGTTAAGTGGTGGGCAGTGATCGATGCTGGCATTGGGCAAAAAGAGATGTCGGTGCAGGGACTACGTTTAAGTGGTCAGTTCATTCACATTCTTCTATTATGGTGACTTTTTTTTTAAACCTACAGCCCCACATCTGTGGGGTCTCAGATAATGATTACTCAGACCCCTGTATGGGGCCTGAACAAGGAAGGGGGGGCACAGTAAAGCAGGTAGACTCATCCCCTGCCCTCCAGCCACCCTCACCCGTGGCTCCCTTCTGGGCTATGCTGGGAGCATCCCCTCCAGCTGCCTGTCCTGACTCTGTGTCACCCATGGAAGGAACCACTTAGCAGTGTCCCCAGTGTGGTTATGGGAAGAGGAAAAGAGCTTTGTATTAAGGCCATTTGAGACCCTTGTCTCAAGGGCATTCACAGCACGTCGCCTAGCAAAAGGTTTTCAAACTGGGGACTGGGGTCCCTCCAGATCTAGTGAGGATCCCAGAGGTGAACTTTCAACTCCGGTTCATCCGTGGGTCTTCCTGAGGTCCCGGTCTGGTCACGGGGCTTCTATGCTCCAGGACTGCCAAAGCCTTAACTGAAGTTCAAGTCCTTCATACCTAATCCAGCCTCCCATGGCCACTCCAGCCCCGCTGCAGCCTGATCCCACATTGCTCCTCCACTCCTCCCCATGTTCCTGACAAACCAGAATTGCTGTTCTTTTTTGGTTCCCCTGTGAGCGCCAACTCCATGCCCTTGCTGTGCTCTTCCCTCAACCCAGAGAGCCGATGCCCTGTCTCTGATCTTCTAAACCTCCTTATCTGTCCTCTGGGTCCTTTGGAGTCCCACCTCCTCCCCGAAGGCTTTCCCAATTCTTTTCCTTGGGTGGGACTGCTCCCTCCTTTGAACCCCTTGGCATACAGCCTCGCTCCACCGCATCTGGCTGTCACGATCATCCTCCGTGGAACTAACATCTCTCCTAAAGGGTGGTATCCTCGTTTTGGTCTCTCTCGGGGCACCCAGGATATGGCACATACCCAGGCCCTGTTGGATGAACCTGCCAGCATCCCTCACTTCATTTCTGGTGAAATGGCTCTGTCATTTGCTACGTGACCTTACACCTAGCTCTTTGAGCTCTCCAGGACTCAGTTTCATCAACTATAAAATGGGAATTAAATACAAGACTGCGGGTAAGGTACCTGGTAAGGGGATGTCACAAGGCAGGGATGACAATGGCCTCCTCACTCTAGCTGCCCCTTCTCTGTTTTCTTTTGTAGGCTCACCTCTCAGGGCCAGGACTAACGTGAGGCAAATGACTTGTCATGGTAGGCAAAATCCCTCAAGGTCCAACATCAGGCCTTCCCCTCTTTCCCTGCCCTGTGGTTGAGCCTTGCCCTGCTCCAGTGTAGGAGCAGGCGGCTCACACAGGTCTGCCTCCAGACCGGGTGTCTCTCACACATACACCCTTCCTGGGCATTCTCCTCTTGCTTGCTCAGTGAGGTCTCAAACCCAGGAGCTCTTCTCATGGGTGCTAGTTTACATAACCTCGGCTAATGGATGAATGCTGGTCTCCCCACTTGAGGCTGCAAGCTCCCTGAGGTCGGAGACCCAGCGCCCAGCCCAGGGCCTGGCGCCAAGTGGGCACCCAGCAACCAAACACTTCTCGTTCCTTTCCCTCTTTTTACCCTAGCTTGTCTGTTCATTCAAACTGGCTTACTTGATACCAGCTGACCAAAACCTGCTGCACCTCCCAACCCTGCCTGTAGTCACGCCTCTAGCCGCATATAAAGCTTCCTGCTCCTTTTTGTCCATCCATATTTCCACATCTTGCCGTTGCTTCCCCCAAGTTCCCGTTCTAACGTCACCTCCTCCAAAAAGCTTTCTTAGCCCCGCACTGAATACTCCTAATCTCAACCCCTCTCTCCAGAGGGTTGCACGGGGTCAGCTGCATTGCTGGGTGAGGAACTTGGTGAGGGGTGGAGGGGGGGAGCAGGAGCTAGGGAAAGGCTCCAAATGGGAGTGCCCAGGGGGCACGTTCTCTTAAAGGAGGTGAATGGGATGAAAGGGTCTGTGTCCGTGGTGACCATACACTGTCCACTGATCCCACTGGGCCATTCCCAAATCCCTGATGGAAGTCTTTTGACTTCTTGTGTATAGGGACCCTCTGCTTGGTATGGCCCAAGCTCCCTTCCCAGTCTGGCTGGACTGAGGTTGCCCATGAGACCACAAGAAATCTAAGTTAGCTTGGCCATTGGTTACCCAGGTCATGTAGTTGGAGGGAATCAGTTAGGAGGTACTAAGAGAGGTCCATTTACCCAACAGACAGGACAACTTGAACCTGAGCAGGAGCCCAAAGCCAGGGTCCTAGAGGAGCCACTGACCTGGAGCTTCCAGGTGCCTCTTCCACTGTCCCAGTTCCCCCCAGGATTGCCCTGTTCCCTGTGGAACCGCAGTCAGCATCATATGTGTGCTAAGCAGAGACCACCAGCCGGTGGGCACTCAGGGCGGAGCACAATGAGGCAGATCGGGGGCTACAGAAACGCCACTCCTCCCTCTGGGCCCAGGACAACGTCACAGGCAGCCCATTCCACCAGGCAGCGAACCAATGGCCAGTGGCTGGAGTGCCCTCTGAGAGCTTCATCTGGCTGGGGTTTGAGGCTGGCCCTCCGCAGACCCCAGGTTACCTTGGACTGGGGAGGATGCTCAGAACCCCAGTCGCCCCCAGCCCAGCAGGCTCGGCCTGTCTCAGGACAGAGAAGCAGTGGGGCCTGCAGACCTCTCGCCTTGGGCCCCGGATCATCACCGCCATGGGTCTGGGCTGGAAGCAGCCAAAGCACTGTCCCCAGAGAGCGATGCTAACCAAGGCTGGATGGCAGGGAGACTGCATGCCGCTACCACACCAGGCCTTGGGAACCCTGCCCAGCAGCGAGTCTCTGGGTCAAGTTTGATCTACAATTGCCTGCATGTGTGCATGTGTGTGCTTGCCTGGATGCGCACATGTGCATGACCCACACTCTTAAATCTCTGCACACCAACAGACACAGAGCACCCCACACGGGTACCCCTAAACGTGCAAGTACATTTACACACGTCCCCCCATACCACGTAATGTAGCTCACGCCATACGCAGCCCTGCCCTCCATGTACTTGCCCGCACACTTCTCAAGCACCCATCCCCACATTCAGCCCGTGCGCTCCGCGGCCCCCGCCCCCCAGTCCAGCCAACCAATGGAGCCTTCGTGCCCTCTGCCTTCCTCCCCGGAGCAGGGGGCTGGGGTTCGTGGTGCCCTTTGAGCCTCTGCCCAGCTGCCAAGACCCGGCTGGGTTCAGACTGTGGAAGCCAGGGAGCAGGCTCCCGCGCAAGCAAAGAAGGAGAGAAAGAGCGCTCTGCCTCCTAAGTCTTCTTCCAAAAAGGAAAGAAAGAGAAAGAAAGGCGAATAGGGACAGAGACAGGAAGGTGCCTGTTGCTCTGAGGTGTGGGGGTGGAGAGCGGGGAGAAGGTCTGCCCTCCTGTCCCCCAGCTTGTCTGCTGCGCTGCGGGGCGGCGGGGCGGTGAGGCGGCGCGGGCCGCACAGCGCAGAGGGAGCCGGGGATGGAACTGTTGCAGCTGCTGCAGGACATGTTATGACGGGACTTCCAGCGGGCGCCTGACGTCTTAGCAGACGCCACTGCTGCACTTCGAAGCTAAGTCCCCCTGCGCCCGCCCGAGAACCCCTTCTCCCTCCTGGAGCCCTGCTTACCTGGCAGAAACCGGGGGGACGCGTGGCTCTGAGAAGGGCGCGCACTCGGCCGGCGGCTTTGGGGACGGTCACTGGAGGGCAGCGGGCGCGAGCCCGTCAGGCAGGGGTGAATAGCCCGCAGAGCTCCTGACCGCCCTGGGGCCCTGGAGGACGGACAAGAGAAGATGGGGGATTGGGAGACGGTGGAAACAGGTGGCAGGGATGTGGGGGGGGGTGTTGAGAGAAGGGGAGGAGGGAGGCAGGGACAGAGAGGAGAGACACAGGAGAAGGAGAAACAGACAGAGACACGAGGAGAAAGAGAAGCAGAAGCAGAGAGAATCACAAACGAAAAAAAGGACAGAGAGAGAGAGAGAACATGAATTAGAGCAGCAACATGTGGTCATGTTATCTTACTTTTAGTGCTGGAACATCCTGAGCCTGTCTTCTGCTGATCCACCTCTCCGTGAGTGCAGGCACACAACGTACACACCTGCACACACGCACTCACACACGCACTAGCCCACTGAGGCACACAAATTTACCATATATACAGACATGCCCTTCCTTTCACACGCACACACAAACGCACACTTGGGACAGCCCAGCTGCCAGCCCCTCATCCTCACACAAGCTAGACTAGCTCTTACCTTGCCCCAGAAGCAACATGTGTCTGGGCAAATACTCCCTCTGTCCACAGTGCCAGCGTCTGCCTCCCTTACCCAGAGCTGCTGGAGAGGGCACCGGGGGCCCTGCTCCAGTGCCCAAGCCCAGCGCCCGCTGCCCTGGCAGCCGGTGTGATCAATGCCCACATTGCGATGGCTGTTTAGGTGGCCTGCAGGAAGCAGAGCCATTTGTTTTGTCAGAGCGTAACCATGACAATCACCCCATGCGCACACCGCTGGTGCTACTCCCCCCTCACCCCACCCCTCCCCCTTCCTCTGGAGCAGGGAGAAAGCAGGAGGCCACTTAGCAGCCTCTGCTAATTCCTGCTGGGGCTGATGGAAGGGACCCGGCTGGTGATAACAGGTCTTTGGGCAGCTCCTCCTCTGGAATGGAGCTGCCTCTTGGTGAATCAGCACAGTGCAGGGCCTGCCTGTGCCCTGGGGCCCCTCTGCATGGGACCAGAGCTGAGCTGGCCTCTTCTGCATCTCCTTGTCTCCCCGGCAAATCCATTTTAGGGCCAAATGATACAAGCTATCAACCCATTCCCCTCACATGGCCAAGATGCAGCCTAGCCAATGGCTCTGGCTACCATGGTGGGCATGGGTAGGCCATTTGCTGAGACCTGTGGTCATGCCTGTCCAGCCTTAGCATCCCTGAGCCATCACCGCCTGTCCCAGTCATGCCAAAGCCACAAGGGAAATGCCTAGGCTTTTGGGTTCAGCTCTGGGAAGTGTGAGACTAGAGGTCTGGCCTCTGGGTACAAAGTTGGACAGCCCATGGAGCCAGAGGGTTGTCATGATCAGAGACACGTAGATCTAGAAGCCAAGAGGTCTGCTGGGTGGGACTGCGAAACCTCACTTTGGAGTCTACAGTAAGAGGATACATGCCTCAGAAGTTCAGGGCAGAGCTAATGATCAGACACCTATACATATCTTATTTAGTCCTTATGAAGATCCGAAGAAGATGGGCTTTGTCCCAATTTTATAGAGAAACTGTAGATTTGAGAAGTGGAGTAAACTGCCCAAGGCCACACGGCAAGGAAGTGACAGAGCAGGGATTCGAACTCATGCCTGTCAGATCCCCATACCTGGGGAGGTTCCATTCCACCTCGCTGGTCTTTTATATCTGTCACTGTGTGCCAGGCACTGCATGCAAGGCCTGGGAAAGGTGTGTGCTCACTTGTTCTGCACCAAATGCTAGGAGGTAGATGCTGTGCTCCTCATTTAAAAAAATGAGCTCAGAGAGATGAAGTAACTTGCCCAAGGCCACACAGCATTTGGAAGAGCTAAAATTCTAGTCCAGGTCTGTCTGACTCCATCTTTCAACACTTCCAAGGTAACAGATGACATATGATCTTAGCCAGAAGTCTGAGAATCAATGATTCTACCATCAGAATCCCTGAGAGCTTTAAGTCCCACCAGACCTTCATTAAATGTTGACTCAAAACCACAGTCCCATCAAGCCAGCTGAGAGGGGAGGCCTAGCAAGAGAATTTTGGAGAACAGTGTGGAGGGAGGGATCTGGGGGATCCTGCTGGGCAAGGGGAATGGGGGATGAGGGGAGAGGAAAGGGAGCTAGCCTGTAGACAAAGGCCCTTCCCCGGCTTTGCTGTTTTGCCTGGATTGCCTCTGGGTGCCTGCTGGGTTGTGGGATCCCTCATAAGTAGAAAATGATGGTTTTGGGAATGGAGCGCTCACTTTGTCATAATGAGGACTAATCAGGATACAAGGCAAAATCACTTTAGTTAAAGACTTGCAGTCACCCACAGTGAGCCAGGTGTTGGGTCCAGTGCTTAGAGACGGTGACAATGATGAGCAAGACTCAGACGCCAGGTAGTTGGCCATGTGGGAAGAGGCACCAGGATTCCCAACCAGCTTTTGCTCCAGTCGACAGTCCCCTAAAGCCTTTCCCCATTCACTGTCTTACTTAATCCCCACGATCACCCCGTACAGTGGGCAGAATTGGTCCTGCTCTAGGCAGGTGGGAACTGAGGCTGAGAGGTGATGTGACTGGCACCTGGGATGGCTTGGAGCTGCTTTGCAGCTCAGAGGGCCCCCGGTTTCCTGCAGGGCAGGGACAGGGGCTTCAGGGCATGGCCACTTAAAATTCCAAGCCTTCCCCCAGGCTCACAAGGTCCCATTCTCAGTCCCTCGAAGTCCAGACCTCCGTCCCCCAGTTAGCTCCCCATCCAGGTCATCCTTTCAGCTCAGCCGTCCCAAGCTTGGAACTAGCACTTCAGGACCAGAGTTGTCTGGGAATCAAGGTCAACCTGGTGGAGTGCCTGCAAGGCCATGAAGAGGAAATGAGAGACAGCAGGAGACAGAGGATCTGAGACATGAGTTGGCGAGTAGAGAAGGCTGCCAGCTTGGAGGCCCTTTTCCAGAGCTGCCTCTCCTTCAGCCTTTGGAGTTTCCTTATCCATTGAATTAGTTTCCTGGGGCTGCCGTAGCTCATGACCACAAACTGGGTGGTTTAAAAAAACAGGCATTTATTCTCTCACCATTCTGGAGGCTGGAAGTCTGGGGTCCAGGGGTCCATGGGTCTGTGATTCCTGTGAAGGATCTAGTGCACAGGTGGCAAACACAAGGCCCGTGGGCCGAACCCGGCCCTCCACCTTGTTTTACCTGACCTGGCGCCTTGTTTCTACCCGGTGGCAGTGCCAAGGTCCTTGCCCCTAGTTAAGGAGTAGTTACATTTATCCAGTCCTAAAGTTACATTCGGCCCTTTGAAGGCAACCACTGATGTGGCCCCCGGTGAAAATGAGTTTGACACCCCTGGCAGGGGAAAATCCTGCCTCACTGCTTCCAGCTACCGGGGGCTGCCTGTACTCCCTGGTGCTCCTGATCCTGTAGCTGCATCACTCAGACCTCTGCCTCTGTTTTCGCACGGCCGTCTTCCCTGTGCCTCTCTGTGTCTTGACGTGTCTGTTTGCAAGCCTCTCTTTCCCTTCTTTTAGGAAAACACCACTCGTGATGGATTAAAGCCCATCCTAATCCAGGAAACCTCATCTTGATTCCATTAGCAAGGAGCCTATTTCAAAGGCCACATTCACATACCAGGGGTTAGGACTGGAACATAACTTTGTTGGGGACACACAGTTCAACCTAGTCAAAGAAAATAAGGAATGACATGGGACATGCATGACTCCAAGAGGCCAGTTCTTTGAATTTCTAGAAATTTGAAGAGGAGAAGAAAGCAAGTGGCAGCGTGACACGGTGGTTCAATGTGGACTCTGGCGCTGGACTGCCTGTGTTCAAGCTCTGGCTCTACCGTTCCCTGGCTGTGTGGCCTTGGGGAAATTACTGAACCTCTCTGTGCCTCAGTCTCCAAGCTCTACAATGAGGATGACTTGAAGTGCAGCTATGATAATCGAATGAGTTAAAATTCACAAAGCATTTAAGATAGCATGCTATTTCGTAAGCATCATTCCAGTGTCTGTCAAAGACCCAGTGATTCCTGGACCATGTTTATGAATCCTGAGGTCAAGGAAGGGGAGGTGACACCCCCATAGGTCACCCAATAGGGCCATCAGTTTACAGGCCACTTCTGCTTCCTTTCTCCAGGAAGATTCCCCTCTGGGGAGCTTAAACCTCCTTCCTAATTGCTGTGGCAGTTGGAGAAATCCGGCAGACAGCCTGCAGGGGCAGCAAGCGAGGAGGGGTGCATGCGGAGAGGAGGGGGGATCCCAGTGAGGAAGGAAACCCTAGATTCCTCCTGCCCCCAAACACACACCTCTTTTCCCACCCACCCCTCTGTTTGCGGGATTAGAAGCAGCTGAGCAACTGTTTCTGCCCACATGGAGGAAAACAAGTCTCAGAAATGTGTAACCAGCACAGTCTGAATGAGGAGGGAAAGCTAGTTTTCCAGTGACAAAAGCTGGGGGGCCCAGGGCAGAGCTAGCAGAGAGACCAGGGAGGGCCTGGGTGGGGCTCGGGGCTGCAGTGGGTTGGTTCTTTCCCCAGAACATCCTGAGTGGGGTGGGCAGGCTGCACAGACATTGCATCTGGGACGTCCCCTGTCCCAGGTGTAATTCCTGATGGTGCTGGATCCAGCTCAGTATGGCCGTGAGGTGCAAAGGGGAATAGGTCCAAGCTTCAGAGGCAGTTGGGCTGACATGCGCCACATTTCTTGTCATGAAAACTCATGACCTCTTCCCTCTCTTTCCCCTTCCCTTCCAAGCCCTCATTTGGTGCCGGAAACTGCAGGAATGGACCTGGTTCTTCACCCCTCGTGTATCTGTGCCCTGTGCCCTGTGACTAGGGGGATCTTCCTCCAAAAAGGTAAAATATAGCTCTCACCCCTTCTCCTTGGGTTCGGCCCCACAACTTAACCGGAAAGATGTTGGCAGGTACGACATGCTAAAGGCCTGTAAACTGCTTGCCTGATCGGGCCTGTTTTCCTGCGCCCCTGCCCTTGTTGCCATGGGAAGAACACGCTCCCCCCTCCCCACTGGGGCCAGGAGGAGGATGAGGGATACACAGAGCAGGACCACACCTCCCCAGCTAAAACCGACCAGCTGCAGATGTATGAGGGAGTCCAGCCACATCCGGCCAAGCCCAGCCAAGAACAACCAACTCTTAGCTGATCTAGAATAAATGTCGTTTTAAGTCACCGAGACTGGAGCAGTTTGGTTTGCAGCATTTCCTGGCAACAGCTGGCTGATACGCCACCCCTTGTAGTTTCACCTTCTTAGTGTCTTTCGAGCACATCCATTATCTCCATCCCTCTGCCTCGGTTCCAGCCGCCTAATGGCTTCCCACCTGGGGACCTCATCTTCAGTCTCCCGTGTTCCAACGCATTCCCTGTGCTGCAGCCGGGTCTTTGTAACGTCTGCTGGTGGTTGTCCCTACCTGTTGCCTCCTTTCTCAACCCAGCCTAAAACCCTTCAGTGACATTGCCTCGACCTTCAGTAGAAAGTTCCCCTTCTGAGCTTAGCATTCAAAAGGCCCTTTTATGATCTGTCTCTGATGCTTCTCTGGCCCTGCTCCTGCTTAGTCCCCCATGTGGACCCTACAGCCACATAGGGCTACCTGTGGCTCCCTGACTTCAGGTCATTTTATACCTCTGGGGTTTTGCCCGTGTGGATCCCTCCATCTGGAAGACACCGTCCCCTTCTCCATCTGGTTATCTTCCACTTGTCTGCAAAGGAGAGCTGCAGTGTGCCCTCCTTGAGGAAGCCTAACATTCCCACTTAGAGGACCTGACTGAGGGGCCGCAGTTCCCATGAGCAGCATGGGGCTTGGCATATAGTAGGTGCTCAACTAATGTCATATTGGGTGAATGAGAGAATGAACGAATGAGCCTCTCCCAAGGGCAGCATCATGTCTAACGCACACTCGCATTTCCAGCATCTAATGCTGATCCTGACACACACCAGCGCTTCAAGATTTGTCGAATAGTGAATAAATGAGCACCTGACTCCGTCACTTCAGTGTTCCGGAGTCGGATCCAGCTGCCCCTCCCCAGAGCAGGGGGCAGTGGGAGATAGCACCTGGCAAAGCGGGGAAGAAGGTGGGAGGGAGGCGGTGACGTGGGAAGGGCAGGGGCGGTGGGCTCCGGCTGCTCTGAGTCCAAGCCACTAGAGTTGCACTGTGTGCGGAGAGTTTAGAAACAACGAAAGGAACCACAATCAGCCTGAGTTTTAGTTTCACCCTGCCCTGGTAAGTTAAAACAATGTCAGTGATAGAACAGTCCTCCCATGAGCAGAGCACTCCCACCGCCTCGGCCATGGTGTCCTGGGTGGGTGCCTGTCACCCCCACAAGAGTCCGTCCCACCAGACAACGTCCATGGAGAAACAGGGCAGCTGTTCTCAGGTGAGAGGGACACTAGGAACCTCATGGACCCAGCCTGGGTTTCCAAGGCTTACAGCCTTGGTGTCACGGTCCCAAGTGTGGGTCAGACTCCAGGACGCCCCTGGCGGGGTCATGGGGCACATAGCTAGAAGGTGGCAGGGTCAGGATTTGCACCCAGGTATGTGGGCCTTCAGAGTGCAAATTCTCCAGAGGATTTTCAGGGAGTCCTTGGAGCAGCCCAGGAGAGCTTTTGCTATTGTTTATTTTGCTTCAGGTAAGCAATATTTGAGTGCTTCCTCTGTTTATCAAAAATATAAATCCTAGCTACCTACTTGGAACTATTATTATTACGCTCACTTTACAGATTAGGAAAACCGATCTCCTGGCTTACAAGCAGAGCAAGAGCAGGGACCCAGACGTAGCTCCTGGCACACCGAGGGGCTTGAGCCCTGCTTGCTGAGCTCAAGTGGGTTCTGCCTCCACCCCCAGGGCGTGCCCCAGCACCCTGCCGCCTCTCCAGGAGGTGAGCTGCCTGGAGTTTGCAGACGGCTGCTGGCAGGGGTCAATGTTGACAGGAGACCGCTGCTTTGCCATCAGGTGTCTGTTCTTTATCCACAATCTGTTACTACATGTGGGGCCTTGGTACAAACAGACAGGCAGAGGCAGCTCCTGGCTTCAGAGCCTTCCTGGGGTCAGGGGCACAGCCAGGGGCCCCGAGCAGCTCGGTGAGGCGGGGAGAGAAGGATGCTGGGGCAGAAGCAGGCATCTCAGAACAGGTGGCTGCTGAGAGCAACCGGAAAGAGGCAAGGGAGGGCTGCTCAGGGGACCAACAAGGGTTGACTCTCTGAAGCTATTGATCCTGTACTGCACTCTTCCAGCTCTTTAACAATTGCCGCATTCGCTGAGAGGGAAAGGAAGAAAATAAAATAAGTTCTTTCAAGTGCAATCGGGAGCACTTCTGTGGGCTTCTTCCCCTCTTGTCTCTTGGGCTTTCTTCTCAGGAGAAGAAGATGATGCATTTCTAGTTCCTGAAATCTACGAGCCAGCCTGGGACACTGCAAGCGTTCCCACACAAACACTGTTTCATGTAATCCTGAAAGCAGCCCCGGAAAGCTTTTGCTGGTGGTTTGGTTCATTCCTATAAACACTTGAGTGAAGATGGGCACTAACCCGACCATCGTGAACCCTGCATTCTACACCCAATAACACCATTAAAGATTCGGTCTCATGAAGGCTGCAAAGGGGAGAATTTGAGTGACATGATGCAGGGGCACTAGGGTGAGGGTTGCATTGGGAAGTCAGGGGAGGCTTCTCCGAAGAGGTGACGTCTGAGCGGAAGCATGAGGGAGGAGTCCAGCTATTGAAAATGGGGCAGAGGAGGAGAAGTCAGTGGCAGCAGCAGGGGTGAAGTATGGGAAAGAGGTGTTGTGGTCTCAGGAAGAGAAGGGAGATGCAGCCGGCTGGGACAAAGTGACAGTGGCCCATGCTGAGGAGAGGGGCAGGCAGGAGGTGACAAGGACAGGGCAGGTGACTGTGAAGTTGGACTTCTAGGGCCAGGGCCAGTCCCTGAAAGGTTACAACGGGGGAGAGATAGGCTTTTGTTCACAGGTTACAGGATCCACCCGACCACTGGGTAGTGAATGAATTAGAGTAGGGTGAGCTGGGAGAACGTCCACGGGATGCTACTGCGGTAATGGAAGTGAGAGACAATGGTGAAGGCGGTGACGGAGATCAGTGCGTGGATCGGGTGTGGGGCGGGGGGTGGGGAAGGGAAGAATCAAGGGTTCTCCCTAGGTTATGGGTTTATGCAATTTAGGTGGGCATTGGTGCCGTTCACAAAGGTAGGGAAGGCCGGGGCAGGACCAGGTTGGTTGTGGCATTGGTGGGAATCTACAAATCAGATTTGGACGTAATGAGTTTATGGCAAGTCATGTATCCAGGTAGAGTTCGTGGTTGGATATATGAGTTTGGAGGTCAGAGGATACTGAGCTGAGTATCAAATTTAGGCGTTGTAAAGCTACAGATGGTAATTAATACCACGCAACAGGCCCTTCTGAGAGTTGGTTGAGCACCAGTTGTGAACTCCATGACAGCAGGGACCATGCCTGCCATTGTTGTTGCTCTGCGCCCCCAACAGTGACAGTCTAGCACATAGTAGGTATTTGGTAAGTCATTATTAAAGGCTGAAGGGAGAGCATGCAAAGAAAGCCAACGACATGATCTCTTTCTTCAGGGAGCTCATGTTATATGAAGCCAATCAGAAGCAAAGCTGGCCTCAAATGCATGGGACAAATAGCTACATAAACAGTTTGGAATCTGGGACCATTGTAGAACCAGGGTTGACGTTTACCTCAGCCTCATGGAGCCTGCCTGGTGGGTGGTCCCAATTAATGGGCTGAGTACCCTTGTTGAGAACAAATACATCCAAGCCCTTGGGAAGCACCTGGTGTGTGCTGTACATAGATACGTAGTCAGTGGGTTTACTCACCATTTGGTTTGCCGTCCTGTGCCATGTTGCGTGTGTGTGTCTTTGCTCCTGCACTTGTCTCACTGCATGTAGTCCTTTACTTTGGAGATGTCCTTACCGTCCACCTCCCCAAGCTCCCTCCATCCACAAAACTGAGCTTTTCGAGGGTAAGGGGCTTTATCTTCATAACTCTAGAGGTCGGCTGGGCACTGAGCACGTGACAGATGATAGAGAACCGATGACCATAACAGATCATAGGAGCTCAATGGGTTTATCGAATCAATGAATTCTTAGCTATTCATTGAAGCAAATTCTCTAAAGATTTTTTAAATATTAGGTAATATTTCTTGGAATTACTATATATGGTCTAATAGCAATATAACTACCTTTGGGGTTTTTAAACTCACCACATGGAGTCTGTGTGATTTGGAGAAAGTCTCTTATCCCCTGTCTTTTGAACATAGCCTGGGACTGGCCTGCAATGCTCGAGCTCCTGCTCTGTAACGTGCCTGAGTTTATAGGTGTTCACTGGGGTGGCGTGGTCTCCTGGCTGAGCTGAAGCTAATGCAAGGCACTGAGGTAGCTGCAGCCTCTGCTTGGGGAAGGAAGCTTGTGGGCAGAGAGCTCTGCGTGCCAGTGCCCAGGGCTAGAGGGGAAAATTGTGTGAAGTACCTGGTTGAGAAAGGCATTGAAACAAAGGATAGGTGTTATTTTTATAATAAAAAACAATCAAGATATTCATGTTCTGTTCATCAGCAAGCATGGGCGATTCTCTTTCCAAGATATCTCTCAAATCTACCCACCTCTCACCATCCCCCCGGCCCCTGGCGCCCCTTCTTGCTTGGTCCCACAGAGTGACATTTTAGAAACATAAGTTAAATCACATCTCTGCCCTGCTTAAAACATGTCACACTTAAACTATATCCAAACTCCTCACCTTGGTCTTGAATGACCTGGCCCAGCCTCCCTCTCCGACCTCAGCTCTTCCCTTTCCCTCCCCAACCTGTGTTCCAGCCACTTACCCTCCTCCCAGTTCCTTCCACCTAGAATGCTCTGTCCCTCACGTTTGGCAAGCCAACTCTTAGGTTTCAGCATAAATGTCACCTCCTCAGAGAAGTCCTCTCTGACTACCTGACCCCAAGTTACAGCCTCCTATTAGTTTACATAACTGAACAGCATCCTGTTTATTTCCTTAGTGGCTCTTCTCACAATTTTTAATTTCCCTGTTCATTTGTTGATCATCTCTCTCACACAGTAGACCACCAACTCCACAAAGAACAGATACCATGTCATATTTATTCCCTGGTGTACCTCCAGAGCTTAGTACAGTGCCTGACACATAGTAGATGCTCAATAAATGGCTGTTGCACGCAGGAACTCTCCCTATTCTGCAAGGTTTCTAGCACGGTTCCGACACAGTGAGGACAGAGGGGGAAAGGAGCTAGTTTGGCATCTTGAGGCTTTAGCTTGGGGACCACTGAGCCTTGCAGCAGCACCTTAGCACAGGCAACAGTTTGAGCACCCACAAGAACCGCACCCAGCCCTCAGTCACAACAAGGTTGTCTAGTATGGACTTGTCTGAAGGAAAACTCCTTCCCCCAGGACTTCCAGAGACACTTAAAGGAGGGGACTTTGGTGGGGGGGGGGTGTTGAGGTCGTACCCAGTTAGTGGAGGCCAAGCCCGCAGGTTTGCATATTCGTGCTAATGGCACTTGCTGGGGGTTGCTCACCTTTATTTTGGCCCTTTGCTCTTAGTGATAAATAAACTTGCATTTGGGTTTAGTAAACCTGTCTGCATTCCTGACAGCCTTGAATCCTCCAACAAGGATTCAGCTTGGCCGCCCTTTTAAAGTTGGTCCTAATACAGGCAGAAGGTCTTCATGAAACAATATGACTCAGTTCTGGGGAAAATGCCTTGGTCTCACTCAGCCCTTGCAATGGAATCAGGACCTTCACAGACCACTCTCCACGTGCTGCCCATCCCATTCATTTACTAAGCAGCCACATAAACACACAGCGGTAGCAGCACCCTATTTACAGTCTCCACAGTGATGCTAATTGTGGACCCTGAGAAAGAAGATACCTACTAAGAAGGACTCCTGGTGGCTAACTGGGCTCAAATTGAAAAACAAAACAAAACAAAAAAAAACAGAGCTTAGCAGTTTTTTCTATACAGGGGCCTCTCACGCAAACTGCACTTCAGGGAGAGACCTGAACTGAAATGCCTGCCTGCGCTGCGTTCTTGCCATCTAAGCCAGCCCTTATAAAAGAGTCCCTGGGATCTTATTTCAACTAGTAGTAGGACTAGAGTTTTACCCATTCAATTGGAGCTGCTCATCTTCATTGACCAATCAGAGCAGCCCATTTCTGACCTATCAGGCTAGTGCCTTTTGGACCAATCGAATTATGAGTATTTGGAGTCCTCATTTACATGAGGATGGACCAATCAGGGACTAGGGGAGGGGACTTCTGTCTCTATAAGCCAGCCCCCCCCCCCAGTGTACTTTCCCTTTCCACTGATTGTAGGGACTGTGTTTTCGTGGCTGAGCAGTAACACCCATGGTGTTACACCAGAGCAGAATGGAGCAGACTAATGAAGAAGAGAGGAGAGGTGTCTAGCTAGAGAGGGGCCTGGCCCCAGGAGTGCCCCATAGCCATGCTGTTTTCACAGCACACTGTATTACAATTGAGCTGTTTTGCATTGACTAAAGTTTTCTTCCTCACGGTACTCCAAATTAGAGATTCTCGTTGCCGTTGAATTGGTGCCAACAACCATCAGTTGACATAATAACAAGCTATGATTTGGCTTGTACTCTGTATGCTCCAGGGAATTTCTACCTAGCCACAGAACTGATCCCCACCACAGTCTTGCAAGATATGTCTTTATTACTATCCCATTTTGTCAATGAGGTCCCTGGGACCAGTGGGGTGAAGGGAATTAGAGGGCAGAGCCAAGATTTGAACCCGGGTACCTGCCTATCTTCTCAGCACCGTGCTCCTCTCCCCCACCTGTATGGGAGCTTTCCATAACCTCCCTTAATTTAGTTCTCCCTCTTGATCAAGGAGCCTCACCCCTGTAGTGACAGTCACTGCAGACATGTGAATAAGCCTGTAAAAAGGATGAGTCGATATGTGACTCCCCTGGGCTCTCAGGCAATTCATTGCAATGATACATTCCCAACAAGTTTAAAGACTTTGTCCCTCTGAGGTTGGATCCCAACCTCCAAGACTTTGTGCCTCTAAGGATGGATCCTGGGCTCAGTTCCCAGAGAATGGAGAAGCCATATCTGGCATCCCCAGGAGCCAGGCTGTTGCCATGGCATCTGCTTTAGCTCCTCTGAGGCTGGGTCCAGCCAGCATGGTCCAGATAAGCAACAGATTAAGCCAGGCTGGTGGTAATGTTGCCAAGGGGATGCCAGTCCTCAGTATGCTCTGCTGCAGTAAATGCCACAGAGGAGCCAAGGGGCAGGGGTACAAGAGGACCTCTCCCTCCTAGGGGGTGGTCCTCCACTCCTTAAAAACTTCCCTGCCTGTTGATGTCTCCCCAGAGTGCCTAGCACCTGTGCCCGGCACTCAGTGTACATGCATTCATTCAACTGGCACTACTGAGAACAGCTGTGAGCTGGGGATGCAAGGAGAGCGCGAAAACACAGTGCTGATTCTCATGGAGCATTCATTTTAGTGGAAGTGGGTGCTACTAATTAATGTCAAAGAGCAACTATGACAAATTCCACCAAGAGAACTACTTGGTGCTGGCCTGACATCAGGGAATTTGACCTAATCAGGGAGCTCAGGAAGTCCACCTGAGATGAGATCCGAATGAGTACGTGTTAACTAGAGGAGGAAGAGGAGAGGAACAGAGGTGAATGGAACAGCATGTGCAAAGGCTGTGTGGTAGGCACGTAGGGGGATGGGACAAGGACCAGACCCTGCAGGGCCTTGCTGACCAAGCTGGGGAATCTGGCTTTAATCTCGAGCACAGTAGGAAGCCATCAGAAAGCTTTAAAGCAGGGGCTGACTGGATCAGATCTGTTTCGAGATAATCACACAGCTGCCAAGTGAAGATTTGGAGAGAAGTCTCCTCGTGGACACTGAGGGGTCAGAGGTCGTGGGAAAAGTACTCAATAAATATTTTGAAGCTCTTTTCCAAATCTGTCCCCTGTCTCCTTCCTTGTGGCCAGTGCCATGGTTCAGGCATCTTTATCTCCTCCACACACACAGTTCTAACCAGCCCCTAACTGGACTCCGGACCTCTGCTCTTTCCCATCTGTCATCCGCCTCGCAATGGCTGGCAGAGTCCCAGTCAAAACTCCAAGTCTGACCATGTTCTCCATGGACTGCGTCTTCCTTCCTTGAGCCTGATATGAGAGGCTCTCTCACTGCAGTTACATCGCTGCCTCCCCCCTCCCCAGGCTCCCCTGCAGCTCCAGGAACACAGGGGGCCTTTTATCTCCAGGCGTGCTCTCGGCTTGGAGTGCTGTCTGTCTCCTTCTTCCAGCCCCAGCAGTTCTGCCTCAGCGTTCAAGAGCCCACCCAAGGGGGTCCTCTTTGATGACCCCAGCCTGGCATCTTCCCTGTACAGTGGTCCAGATCCTGACTGATTTCCCAGCTGCCTCTTTAGGAGAGGGAATTGATGTCTTATGGAGCATCAACCCAGACCAGGCTCTTAAAAGTATACATAAATTCACTTAATCCTGGGAACAACTGCCATGTAAAGAAAATATTGTTATTTGCATTTTAAAGACGAGAAAATCAAGTTTTAGAGGGGGAAAACACCCCAACTTGCCCAAGGTTATACTGCAAGGAAGTGGCAGAATTGGGGTCTGTCTGCCCTGAAAACCCACTCCCTCTACACCACGCAGCTGCCTGTCCCTGACCAGGGCTGGGATGAGGGGATGTCTTCTGGCCTCCCGGGGTTCAATGCAACTGGGAGAGAAAAGAATCAGAAAACAAGGCAACCAATAAAGGCAAAGCTCTTGTTCCCTCTGTATCTGCTCCTTGCTCGTGGTCCCTCTGTTTCAATGATACGAATACTGGGTGTTCGTATGTCATAAGCATTCATGCGTCATATACCATGTATATGTTATAAGTAACATTAACATGTTTACTGTACATGCATATGTGTCAGGCCCTGTGCAAACTGCTTAGCTAGCATCTCAGTAGAAACTCTACGAGAACCCAGCAAGGGTTGTGCCATGACTGTGCCCCTCCTCCGAAGACGAAACTGAGACTGACACTCTCATCTACAGAGAGAGGAGCTGGCCCAGCCCCCAAGCCCACAGTCCCTACCTCTATGAAATGTGTTTGCACGTGTACAAGGAATAGTTTGCCTTGGGTCTCAGGTCATCAGGGGCTCACCTCCTTTTGTGGTCCTCCTAGATTTTCCCAGAGCCTGAACCCCACTGCTCCCCCGACATGCTAATGGGATTCCCTGGCAGGAAGGAGGCAATTTCTATTTCAGTTCACTGTACTTCATATATTCATCCATCCATCCCTCCATCAAACATTGCTCAGTACCTACTGTGTGCTATGCCCTACTATGTGCCGGGACTATGACAGCTCATAAAGGCCTGGCCCTCAGGGAACCCCAAGGCCAAGTGCTACTCTCTGCCCATCAGTGACAGTTCAGGGACCAGTTAGAAAAGCTGATTTCTGGAAGGGCCTGGTGACCTGCCCACAAAGCCCGTATTTTCTCCATGTTCAGTGAGGGCTGGGGCCGATGTGGACAATGAGAGGAAAAGGAATTAGCTCAGCTGCTGCTTGCCCTTCGTGAACATGAACGATGAGGAAACATCTTGCAGAGACTGGGCAATGTCGTTACAGTTGGATTTCCCCTGGCCCTGGCAGCTTGCTGAGATTTTTCAAGAGGCAGATTGTCACCGCTCCTCTGTCAGGGTCAGCTCGGGAGGCATCTTTCAACATCTCTCTCTTGCTGTTGACATGCCTGCCAGCAGGGTGGCCAGCTCTGAATTCCTGAGGAAGTTACGGTAACAGCTGGCGTTTCTTCCATGCCTTCGGCAGACCAGGCTCTGTGTAGGTGATATCACCACTTCCCACAATGGTCCTGGAACTTAGGGGGGCATTACCCCCATTTTAGAGGAAAACACTGGCACTTGTTGAAGAAGGGCAACTTGCCCAAGATCAGACAGCCAGGCAGCAGAGCGCCGGGGCAGGAGCCCGGTCCCTCTGAGGCCAGCCTGTGCCGACGGTTGTGTACCACGTACCATATAGTTTCACAGCCAGGCAGCCTGCTGCCCGCACGGCAAGTCCTATGCAAAACTGTGATGTCTTCTAAGTTGCTGACCCCTTTGCTTGTGGGGATTAAGGCAGTCTGAGTGCCTCAGAGAGGCACAGAGAGGGGGAGGAAATGGGAGGCTGCCAGCTATAGCTCTCAGCTTCTATGTACTGAGTGTCGAAAGGTTTGGAATCTGGAATCCATTTGCCCGGGTAAGACAGTGCTTAGATTTCCAGACCGGACACAAAATCCCATTTGACCCTTAAATACCTGGACGATTATTAGTAGTATTTCCACTCTAGCCAGCTGTCACTTACAACCCTGCTGCTATAGGAAACGCATTCCGAGGTGCCATTCGTGATACCGGCAAGGTCCCTGGTCTTCAATGCCCCCCAGCCTGAGCCACAGTCTCAGAGCTCCTCCCAGAGGGTAAGGAGGGGGGCTTACCTCCCTATCTCTAAGGGAGAGACCCATCTGGACCCCAGGAGCTCTCCTCCTCTGTCTACAACAGAGCCTGACACACAGTTTGTTCTCAGGAGATGTTGATAGAACCAGAGAGATAGCAAGGGGCAAGGGGACAGTGGACAGGAAGGGAAGTAAGAAATCAGGAAGAGAGAGAGAGGTGGACAGACAGGAAAGCGAGAGCTTTGACCACTCATCAGGTGTTCTGAGGGGCAGAGGCCCTCAGGCAAGCCAGCCAGACGTGCCTGTGCTATACTTGGCCTCCACCCACGTAAATCTGCTTCCGGCTGGCTGGCCTGTCTCAAAGATAAAGAGTTCTTCAATAAGCAGGGATGGCAATCTGCCCGCCCTCCATCGGGATGCATAGACTGTTCTACATCAGCAGCAGCCCCTGGAGGCCCTGGCTCCCAACGCGGGGCCGTGAGGGCTGATGCTTGTGCCTCACGAATGACTCCTTCCTGTCCTGGGTGTCCATTTGCCCTTTCCTAATGGAAGAGACATTGTCTGGCCGACAGGCATCGCTGGGTGTTGCCATGGTGATGGCTATGACGTCACTCGGGTGTAAATCAAACTGCAAGTCTCCAAGTGGAGCCGTTGTGTGTGGGGAGGGTTGTTAGGCATCAGGAAAGAGTCGATGTGGCGGGGGAGTTGCAGGGTGGATCTGCACCACGTCTGAGTGCTCTCTCTCCCCTGCCTTTGCCACCTGAGATGAGGCTCATTCATTCATTCATGCAAATAATTTTTTGAACACCTACTATGTGTCGAGCACCATGTTAGGTGCTGGAGCTGGAGCTGCAGATAAGGTCATAGGTTCCCTGTATGGCTGCGTAAGTACATGTAAGTCAGAGTTTTCTGGAATTTGATACACATACCACTGGTGTCATGTTAGACAATTTGAACCGTTTCACAAATAAGCAGATTTTACTTCAGCAACTGTGTGTTTATCTCTATGGATAGCAACATGAATGATGAGCCCCCTGTGGCTGTAATTTTGTGGATATTATACTTCAGGATGAGCCCAAGTTAAAAGTTAGTAAATTTAAAGAAAAAATTCATAGGGCAGGTGGTCCAAGAATGTGGCGATCATCAGACAAACGCAGCTTTGGACATGGTGCTTACAGAGCGGGTATCAGAAAGATGGGCGTGGCTGGTGAGGGTGGGCGGGGGCACTGGCACTGGGGCCTGGCTGGGTCTGGTCCCCAAAGGGTCAGAGATCAGAGAACCCCATGGAATATTCTGCTTCCAGCAACGGTGAGGAGGTGTCTGAAGCTCCCTGTGAGCAGAGCTTCTGGACTGGACATCTGTCCACTTCCTGCTGCCATATGGGTGGTCCCTGCTGTGCCTTGGGAAGAGGAGCTGTTGTCACCCTCCCCCAGGGGACAAGCTGTGCTGTGGCAGCAGTCGCAGAGGAGGGTGGTCTCCATCCCTCCTCTGGACATCTGTTGTCCCTCTGCCTCTGAGCTGGTTCCTTGCTAGACTCCCTCTCTCAAGTGGGGCAATGGCAGGAGTCACAGGCTTTGGGGTCAGGCAGGGCTGGGTTTCGATCCCGGCGCTGCCATTTGCTGGCTCCGAGACCTTAGGTAAGTCCCCTGCTGCTCTGAGCCTCAGTTTCCTCATCTGTGAAATGGGGGTGATGAACATTTTTAAAAACTGCATCCCACCTAATTCCCGAAAAAGTTGGAATGGCAGCAGATAGGGATCACCATGGCCCGGTGACTCAGGCAGCTGCCGGGGGACAGATGAGACGAGATGTGAGAGCACCAGCCCAGAGCTCCCTGACTGCGCATGCCCGTATCCTGTTCATACAAGGCACCGCCAAACCCCGGGGCCTCAGCTTGTCTGTCTGTGGGAGGGAGCGTCCGTGGGAAGGCTGCATGGGGCCCTCCCAAAGATTCCCCCCAGCTGGGACACACCCCACTTCCCTGTGCTAAGCTTTGTCCTGCTCTGGACAAACCTGGAAGGCAGGATGGGTTTCTTGTCTCCTTCCACCTCCTCTTTTTCTTCCGTCTGTCTCAGGGCAGTGGGTTTGGAATCAGAGAGCTTTGTACTGGAATCTCAGCTCTGCCACTAAGCAGCCTAGTGGCCTCACATAAGTTCCTTCATATCTATGTGCCCCAATTTCCTCATCTACAAAGTGGGAATAAAAATAACAAGTTCTTATGGGGCGTCACAGGGAGGAAATGGGATGAGGAATAGAAAAGGGTCCAAGAGGGTTCCCGGCACATAGCAACATAGCAAGTGGCCTGACACTCTTGTCCCTGTCCTTCCCAGCAGGAACTCAGTGTCTCCTGTGCCGAAATGACATCCCACAACCTCCCTTCACCCTCAGTAGCAATTTCAGCTCTCTCTCTCTGCTGTGTACCCTGCAGGAGGTGACTGAAGACAGAAAACCACTGCGTGTGTGAGTCCAGAACCCTTGGCTGGGAGTGGAACAGGGGCAAGGGGCAGCTGGCTAAGTGACAGCCTGGAAGGAGGGCCTTGGCATTGGTGAGTGAATGCAATTAGTGCTGATGAGACCCAGGCTTCCCTCTCCATATGCGCCTGTGAACTTGGCCACTGCACGCCTCTCCATAAGCACTGACGGGCGGGGTCTGATTAGGGCCCCAGCCCAAGGTGGGTGGGTGGGAGAAGTAGCGGTGGCCCATGAAGACGAGCAGCAATAACAATAGCCATCATTAGCTGAGTTCTTCGCATGGTCATTCTGAGTTTTATGTGTATTGCTTTATTTAATATTGATCTTTGCTCTTGATACTAATAACGGTGATTGTAATTACTACGATTTATGTTTACCGTGCTCCAGGCACTGCGAGGAGCACATTGTGCTCACACATTTTCTCAGTTATTTCCCCAGCAACCCTAGGAGGCAGGTACCCATTACTATCCCTATTTCACAGCGAGGAAACGGAGGCTCAAATTGTGCTAGGTTGGTGGGTCTCTCACCTCAGCGTGCATATTAGACCAGCTGAGGTCCTGTTGCACTCCGGGTTGTTCAGATCCAGCAGGTCTGGGGCGGGGGGTCTGAGATTCTGCATTTCTCACAGGTGATGCGGATGCTGCTGGCTCGCGGACCACACTGGAGGAGGGAGGTCCTAAGTCACCCTGCTTGACAGCGACCCGTCTGGGGTCTGAACCCACACTGTCGCACAGCTAACTCAAACGTGGGGCCGACTTGGAAAAGCACCGTATGACAGTAAAAAAGAGAGCATTTGAGAGGACAGAGGAGGGAGGGACTACTTCTGGCCAGAGGGCAGATGGTATGGAGGAGGCGGTTTGGGAAGGGACTTCAACGATGGGCAGGAGTTCGACAGAAATGGGAGGGAAAGTGCACCTCAGGTCACGGGCAAGAACAAAGAGAAAGAAGAGCGGGCCGTGTCTGGGGGCACCGCTGCTGAAACACGGTGTATATTCTGGGCTGAGTTGCGTGCCCCTCCCAATTCGTATGCTGAGGTCCTAAGCCACGTACTTCAGAATGTACCTTTGTGTGGAAATAGGGGTGGTGCGGGTATAATTGGCTAAGACCAGGTCACACTGGAGTAGGGTGGGCCTGTAAGCCAATATCGCCAGTGTCCTTATAAGAAGGGGACATTTGCATCCTGAGACCCACACGCAGGGAGAACGCCATGTGAAGGCTGGAGTTACGCTTCCACAAGCCAAGGACCCACCAGACGCTGGGAGAGGGGCCTGGAAACCTTCCCAGGGAGTGTGGCCCCGCTGACACCTTGATCTTGGGCTTCTCAGCTCCAGATCTGTGAGACAATACATTCCTGCCGTTTAAACCATACGGTGCTTTGCTACAGCAGTCCCAGCAAAGGAATGCAGTGCGTCTGTTGGGTGCCTGTCATGGGCGTGATGGCAGATGGCCCGTGGGGTGAAAAATGCTCTCTTGTTCCTAAGAAGTATTTCTAAGTACAGACTGAAGTTCCTGTCCTTACCTGAGAAGGTCATAGTGGGGGACATGGGGCAAGAGCTACCAGGTATTGGGTCCTGCTCCATGTCAGAGACTGCACTAGGCATGCTCCATGCCTAAACATCATCCCTCTTGGAAGGACAATCCTGTTACCTCATTGCCCAGAAGATGAGACCGAGGGTCAGGGAGTTCAGATCACTTGCTGAGGGGTCCATAGATAGGAAATAGCACAACAGACATTGGGGCCCAACGGTCCGACTTCTCCCAGTCCTTCCACCATTATGGAATGCATCGTGATGAGAAAAGTGACCCAGAATGGGGCCGCACCTTGAGAAAGGGAAGGATCCAAGATCAGGAGGCTGGCGAAGAGATCTGCTTGCAGAATTCTCACCATGTGAGATAACAGCCCTCTTATTGTTCAAGCCACTTTTATTGTTGCCATCTGTTGTTTGCAAAAGCATCCAAACAGAAGCAGCCGTGCGAAATGAGCCAGGTCTTTAGGTCTGAGATATATGGGTGTCAACAGGAGCCAGCAAACAATACCCTTGTTTCCCCTCCCGCATTCTGAACCAACTGAGAAATAAGAACAAGAGAAGGGCAGATGGAGCCCCCAGACATCACTTTTACTAAAGATAAATCTCCTATTAGAGAAAGTGGCTCTATCTGCCGGGAAGCGGGCTGCCTTATGTTGCGCCCAGAATAGGCAGACTCGCCCACCCAGGTGTAGGCAGCTCCAGGCCACAGCAGGGACTGGAGGCGCCAAGCAGAACCGGTGGGCAGCTCCCTCCCGAGAGAGAGTGGGGAGGGAGGCGCTGGGCTGCCGAACCCAAGATCCTTCTCAAGGACTCCCCAGTGAGCCCGCTTGCTGAGTCTAGAGAGGGTTGCTTCTGGGGGATGTACCCAGAGTGGGGATAAAGTTTTCTTCCAGAAGGGTAAAATGAAAGAGAGAAAAAGGGGGCTGGGTTGAGGTGTGGGGAGAGAATGAGAGAGAAGCATGGAAACATAGTAATTGTATAGTATAAGCTTATTTTTGTTTCGAAAAATGGGGATAAAGCCCTTACATGTGTATATGTTTGCATGAGCACAGACCAGCATGAGAGTACACCCCAAGGTCTAGGGTATACCAGGGAGGTATAGGGTAGACCAGGGAGGGAAAGATGACAAGTGATGTTTAAGGGAGTCGAAGCAATGAGGTGCGAGGTTCTTGCCCACTAGGGGCTGCCAGTCCTATGCAGAAGCTCAGATGACCTTCTAGGGCCCCACGTGGCAAATGGGTTCGGGCTGGGACATGCAGAATGTTCAGGAGAGACTGAAGACGTCAGAGGGGAGCTCACGGAGGGGAGGGACCCTGGTTGGGAGGCAGAGAGTGCAGGGCAGTGGTGCTCAGAGACTGGTCCCTGCACCAGCAGCATCCACATCTCCTGGCAACTTATTAGAAAGATGAATCTGTGGGTCCCACCCCAGGTCTCCTGAATAAAACTTGGGGGATGTTTTACCATGCCCTCCAGCTGACCCTGATGCTTGCTAAAATCTGAGAAGCTCTGATGGCAAAGATGCAGCTTTGGAGTCAGATCACCTGGGTTTAATCCTGGCTGTGGTTCTTAATAACTCTGGGACCTTGAGCAACTCAGATAACTTGTGGGGAAAATGGGAATGTTGACCTGTCTTATATGATGATAGTTACTAGGTATATGCTGGGCGCCATTCTTGATAATGAAGTCCAGGGTTGAACAGCCGATGACCTCTGACCTCAGGGAGCTAGCAGTCAGTGGGTTGTAACAGAGTCAATATTTAGTGAGCACCTGCTATGTGCCAGACACTGTGATGGGTGCTTTACGTGTATGGTCTCATTTAGTTCTCAAAACACCCCTGTAAGGTAGGAACAGTTACTATGCCTTCTTCCCTCAGAAAAGGATGAGCCACCAAGCCAACTGTTCACGTGGCCACCGAGTGTGGACGGCCCAGAGCCACGCACAGCTGTGTCCAACCCTGGAGCCCAAGAGAGGAAAACCTCTGTGTTGCGGACCGAGCGGGAAGTAAGCGCAGGTGAAGAGCCCCTTTCCGGGAGAAGAGAGATCAGAGCTGTGAGACCGGCCCCAGGGGAAAGTGAGGGGAGTGTTTGCAGGACCTCCTCCTTGGCTGCTTAGACATGGGGTAGATTTTCCCACAGTTCCACACCTACTTCTGATTTAAAGGATCCACATTTTCAGATCTTTAAGGCTGTTGGCTCAAGATCATTGCCGGAATTTTAGAGCAAGGAACAGTGTACACTGTTCCTTGCTCTCCCCCAAAGCCAAAATGTTCAAGGGAAAAGTGACTGGTGGGGAGCACCTGAGAGAGCAATTGCCACTTTCAGGACTAATGCACAGAGGCGTCATCACGCCAAAGCAGCGCTGCCGCCTTGAATTATTGGTGGCGTTAACTCGGGTTAATCTCTGTTTGCCTTCCCCCTCCCTCTCTTGCTCCTTGCTGGGATGATTAATCTGCTGTCCTCTGATGGCTCTGTGTCCCCAGAGGCTGACCAGAGCACACCCCATCAGTCAGCTGCCTTCGGCCTCTGGTTTCCAGCTGCTGGTACCGAAAGGAGATTGGAAGGCAGGAGGACAGAGAGATGGGGTCTCCGTTCTCCCCACACCCTCCCGCACGGCTACAGTAGGCCTCCCAGCGGCCGCTTTTCTCTGTGGCCGCGGTCCCTGCGCAGCTCCCTCTTCCTTGGCCCCGGCTCTCATGGGCAGCCAGCCCCTTCACTTGTCCCTCGTTCTGGAATGGTAATGGCTTTGGCCCTTGCTGGCCCCTCAGATGCTTCACCAGCCTTTGTAGCTTTCCTTAACCCTGCCCACACCTCATAAATAATCTCTCTATTACATTCTCTTCCTAGTGAACCTCTTGAGCATCTCCTGTGTTTCCTGATTGGGACCACGGCTGACGCAGACAGCCGCACCAGCGACGGCCAGCACCGATGGAGCGCCGACCACGCGTGTGGTCTTGCCCTGAAAGCTTCACCTGCTCTAACTCATTTAACCCTCCCTGTGTAGTTGGCGCTAGCTGGCACTATTCTTGAATGAATGATAGGTACCTTTGGCCAATGAACTTCAGGCATGGTTCCAGGTGAAGGGAACAGAATGGTACATTGAAAAGGAAGCTTATGATGGCGGTATCGGGCTTTCGTAAGCATGCCGTGGAGACTGATGTGGCAGAGGCCTCAGTCAACGACAGCCTCTCATGGGGGTTCACTTTTACCCCCCCCCAAGCTCTCAAGTGCGGGAACTGTTTCCTGGGCTGCTGGGTCCCTCCAAGCACCCAGCACAGGCCGAGAGGCTGCAGCAGGTGCTCCACGAGCTCCTGCCGACTGACGGATTGGCTGACACCGTGTGGCTGAATAAGTAGATGCTTTTAGAGCAGCTGCTGCCAGGGGAAAATTCCAAATGCAAAATATTAGTATTAATTATCACGATTGCTCTTTCGGCTGTAGGCACTCTGTCTGCTTACAAGGAAGAGATAAGGCATCCCTGCCAGAGTAAAAAGACTGATTAATGCTGATGGATTTTGTCCTCTGAGAGGAGGCGGCGGTGTGTTACTTTCTTTTTAATGACTTCTAGCCTGGAGTTTAAAAGAAGAAAAACCAGCCTGGATGTGAGACCTGGCTATGCCCAAGGCTGCGTGACCTTGGGAGAATTACTTAACCTTTCTGTGCCACGGAGTCTTCATTTGATTGAATGGGAAGTTAGGACCAAGTAACACCTATGATCCCCTCTATCAGTTCTCCAAAGATGCTAGGCTGTGCAGCACCAAGGCCACAGCTGATTGGCTACCTGTATTCATCCATCTTCTCCTACCGATGCCACTGCCTCCTGCCTCCTGGGTTCTTCAGGATGTGAGAGCTGAATGTGTTCTCCTGTTGCTGTGAGAGCATGGGCATGGTGGGGAGAAGGGACAGCGGGAAGGGCCTGATATGGAGTCCCTTCTTCCTCCTCCACCCTCCACCCTCTCCCTCCCAATCACTTAATTATAGAAATTAATCCTTTTAATCCCCATAAAACCTTGATGAGGGACATGCTGTTTTCACCCTTTCTTTACTGTTGGGGACAGGGAGGCATGAGACTTTACACTCGCTTCTGGAAGTCACACAGCTGCGAGCATAGCAGCTGACCCTCAGAGCTGA
The DNA here is from genome assembly GCA_004027475.1 of Anoura caudifer. Taxonomy (NCBI): domain Eukaryota; kingdom Metazoa; phylum Chordata; class Mammalia; order Chiroptera; family Phyllostomidae; genus Anoura; species Anoura caudifer. Next base: position 261,916 of record PVKU01000831.1, on the reverse strand, counting down.
CAGGACCTCAGAGCCCGTCCAGCCCGAGTCTCACCCTGGCCTGCACACTGGAGTCACCTGGGGAGTTTGAAACGTGCTGTTTCCTGGGTCGGGCCCCACTCGGAGGTTCTGAGTTGGTTTGGGATGTAGCTGGGTACCCGGGTTTCTGAAGCACCCCTCAGATGATTCTAACATGCAGCAAACCTTGAGAACCACAAATTTCATGCAGTTACCTATTTTGCTGATGAGGGGATTGAGTCTCAAAGAAGGAAAGTGGGTTTGCCTGAGCCTCTCCATCCTGTCTGGCCCCGCCCTTGCAGCCCTCCAGGTAGGAGCACAGGTAATGATGCTGGGACCTCGAGAAGCTGGCCCTGCTCTATGCAGCCTCCTCACCGCCCAGTAACTCCGAATCTGCCCCCGCTGGGCATCACTGGGGGTGGTCTCCACTGTTCCCCCATCCCTCTTGGCATCAGTCAAGCTTTGAGGTAACTTGAAACCCCAAGGAGGGGGCTGCAACAGAGGAGATGAGAGACGAAAACCTTGCTGGGGTCAGCCCTTGGGACTTAATTATCCTTCAGCTTGAGCCTTTGTCCTCATCCTCTCCCAGCATGTGATGTCCGGAGACGAGCCCTCACAGGTTTGATCCGGTGGAGTCAACAGCGTCTGATCCATCCTGAGTGCCGGTGCCAAGCACACTGACCCCGGGCAGGAACAGACTGGGGCCTTGGACTGAAACCAGAACTTTAGAGCAACGCCTAAGATGTACTTCCTGTGGGCCAGACGCTGGGAACATTATTTTATTTATGCCTCACAGATGTAAGTGGGAAGTATTATAAACCCTACATTTCAATTATGGAAACAGAGACATAGAAGGGTTAAGTGATTTGCCCAGGGTAGGTACATCACCTAGGTACCATCAGAATGGAGTACCACCTCCTCCAAGAAGCCTTCCTTGAATACCAGATAGGCCAGAACAGATCCTCTTATATGCATGCTCCAGCATTCTCTATGTGTCACTTACCTTCCTTTATAATTAAGTATTCAGCAGTACTGTTATTTAATGAGGCTCTGTCTCTCCCACTAGACTGTAAGCTCCTCGAGGGGGGGCTGTTTTTATTCAATCCCCCCATAACCTCAGGTCTCAGCCTAGTGTCTACCACGTGGCAGCCAGCCACTCAATCAGTGTTGAAAGAAAGAAAAGACAAGTGATCCAGCTGATTCCAAATTCAGCGTTTATACCATGTACAATCTGACAGATTTCCCCCAAATTCACATCAACTAGTTGGGAATGGTCTCCAAAATTAGCTTCTTCTGAGAGAGCAGGGTGGCTCAGGAAGAGGAAGCCCTTGGTCCTTGCTGTATTAAGGATTTGGGGAATCCCTGGGAATGTTTAACCTAAGAAGAAAAACCTTAGATTCCATCACAGTTGTGCATCCTATATGTGTCTTCATTGGCTCAGCGGAGGCCCAGGGCCTGTGCTGAGCAGGGAGAGATCCGGTCATTCAACTGGATCATCAAAATTCACTGAGCACTACTTCTGTGACAGGCTGTAGTTTTTATAATTGCATTTCTCTGCAGGCAGCAGAAGCCCATCCAGTAGATTAACCAAACTAGGGTTTGATTTTAATACCTGACAGAAGTGGGAAGTGCCAGGTCCTCACAGATGCTCAAGCAAGTCCGCCTGCTGCTCTGTGATCTTTCGTGCTCATGGTCACAAGATGGCTGCTTCCCCTTCAGGTGTGGAGTCCCAGGTTCCAGGCGGGAAGGTGGGGTGAGGGTAAGTGAAAAATAAAGGGCCCTAGGCAAAGAGCCAGCTGGGTCTGGCCCTTTATCAGGAAAGCAATGTCTTTACTAGAAGCTCCCCCTACCCTAGCAAATTGAAGTTGAATCTCATTTGTCCGAGCCGAGTCACGTGGCACCTGAGCTTCAGGGGAGTCTGCAGGGGTGAATATTTTCAATTGAGCATGTTGCCCAATGGGATTCTGTTAGAAAGGAAGGAGGGGCATGGAGTGGGAGTAGGCCACCGCCAACACCTACTGTGCAGGTTCTGTGCTCGGCGTGTGGAACGTAAAGATGAGCAATACATGGCCCCCTCCCGCTGTGGGACATACTGCCTGATGGAGGAGTCAGACACAAAATCACCCTTTTACAGGGCAACATAGGTGTCCCCTGCTTTTCTGTGCCCCTGCTAGAAGAGTGGCAGGGCACAGAAAAGGAGGGAAGGAGTCAGCAGATTACCTGGTGGAGCTAGAGTGAGTATCATGAAGAAGAGGACATTTTGACATTTGGGACAGAGGAAACAAGATAATGATTTGCCAGGTCAGCAGAATGAGGGCCTGACCTCCCTGCTGTCAAACTGCCTGTCAGCCCCAGTTCTTGGGATTACTCCATTCTGAGTGCTCTAGATCCGCATGCAACTAGCCCTATCTTTTTCTCCTTTGGGGTGGGTCTTGAAGTATGAGTAGGAGTTCAGCAGGTGAACGGTGAGAGCCTGGCCGCTCAAAACCCTGTTCCAGACTCTCTTTCAGCATCGGCTCTTGGGATTACTGCACTCTGTGGGCTTCGGAGTCCCTCAGACACCCTGCCATTCCCACATATTCCACGGTTCACTATTTCTCTGTGCCTTTCCCTCTGAGCAGGCTGCTTGGAGGGCAAGAAAGGACTTCATCAGAGGGAGGTGTATGCAGGAAGATGGACAGCAATCACACGGCCCAGCTGCAGAACTTGGCTTTGCTGGTTTTCAGAATGAGGGGAAAGGGGAGACCAACACTTGGTGAACGCACCTCCACCCCTCCACCTGGATCACGTGAGGGAACGCGAGATACATCACCTGATCCCCCAAACAACCCTATGTGGTAGATATTGTTATCTACCTCTTATAGTCTGGGAAACCGAAACTCTGCCAGGTGAAGTCATTTGTCCACTGTTGCGTAGGAATAAACAGATCTGAATCCTGCCCGTCTGGTGTCAGGGCCCACACTCCTTCCGTCGAACCATGAGGTCCTCCTAGTGGCTTTCCTTTTCCTGGCTTCTCCCTTATTTCTGGAGGTCAACCCTTCTCATTTGGAGGTTTGACTTCTGGGTGTTCCAGAAGGTGAGCTTCTACCTGGAGTTTTCCCTTCTACTCTTCACCCTCATTCTGAGTTACAGTGGTTCTCAGCTGGGGCAGGGCAGAGGGGGGACAAAGGTGATCTTACTCCCTGGGTGGCATCTGAAAAGTCTGGAGACATTTTTGGTTGTCGCAGGTGAGCAGGTGGGCTGCTCTTGGCAGGTAGAGGGAGAGGCCAGGGATGCTGCTTAGCATCTTACAGTACCCAGGACAGCACCCACCCCCCAAAAAAATTATCCCACCCAAAATGTCAGTATTGCTAGATGAGAAACCTGTGCTCAAGTTAGTCTTCTTTGGTCTTCTTAACACCGAGAAAGCGGGTTCTTTCTGGAAGGTTCCCTGAGTAGTTCTCGCTGCAGTTTCCTCCCCCCAACTTGACTTAGGGCAGAGTAATGAGATAACCCTGTGATAGTTGTGTTTTCCACCTCCCTGCCCACCCGTAAATTTCTGCTCATCTTAATTCCATTCTTGGTAGTTGTAATTCTCATGAAGAGCCTGGCCTCCAGAGTCAGGCTTCCTGGGGTTCGGATTGGGAGCCCATGGCTTACCTGGGACAAGTGTTTAAATCCTCGAAGACTCAAGGTCCGTCTTTAAAATGGAGATAACAATAGCACAAAACTTGTTAGGGTGGTTTTGAGAATTTAATGGGATAATTCACATGAATCAAAGTGCCCAGGCAGATGGTAAATACTCAACATGTGTCTGGCATTATTGTTGCTCTGAGCTTCTTACCTCATCTATTAGTTTGGGGTTTTTTTGTTTGTTTGTTTTCCATTCCATTTCTTTGAAAAGCTTCTGGTATAGCACGAAGCAAGCGGACTCTGGGCTGAGATACCCCAGAGTTCCAATCCCAGAGCTGCTCACTTGCTGGCCCTCGGATCTCTTCTCTGTGTCTCATTTCCTCATCTGTAAAGCTGAGATAATAATACTATTCATAGTTCTTGTGAGGATTAAGCTGCTTAACAGTCTGACACTTAATAGGCATTCGGTAAATGCTTGCCACCTACTCTTTCTATTTCTGAGTCTTCCTGGACATTGATAAATTAGCATTTTTGAAGCATCTTACACCAAACTTGCAGAAATAATTCTTGCCTGAGAAATATCGGGGAGGACGGTCTAATATTTGGAGAACCAAAGAGCCCATAGAGTAAATGCTCAGGGGCTCACCTCCACGTGATGTGGGGACCAAGACTGCCCCTGCCTCAGAACATGTTCTCACCGAAGCACCGGGGAGACTCCACACATGGACTCACTCAGGGGTCTGCGATGGGATTCGGTATTGAGAACAGTTTAGAAATGATGCTCCTAGGCTGCAGGGGGTAAGGATGAGAGTGGCTTCGCTTCATTTCTCTGCAGGATTAGCAGGCAGAAAAGAAACCCTTCCACAACAGAGGAAAGACACCCTTTAGAACCACTCTCCACGCTGCTCTCTGCTCCAGAAGGCCGACCACATGGACCACAGACATGACTTCTGCCATTTTTGAGTCTTGGCTGGTGAAGAAGGAAAGAGAGTAGGTGGGCTATTCATTTCCCTGCCAGCTGGCTACTCTGCAAAGGCTACCACTTTTTATTCAGGTGACTCTCTTTCCACTGAAAGTTCTCTTTCTTTGGGCTCCTGCTAACTGCCCCCTGTGCGTGCGCTCTCTCTCTCTCTCTCTCTCTCTCTCTCTCTCTCTGGCAGCCCAGGGGAGTAATGGCTGCCCACGGTTGCTCCCCCTGAGAGCATAGTCCATTCTCTCCATGGTCCCATACGCTGCCCGAGTCAGATGGGGTGGGGACGGACTATCTGAGGAGGCAATTTGAAAGCTGATGCCTGAAAGAGACAGAGGAATCAGCCAGTTGCCTACCTTGTTTGGGATGGAGAATTCCTGGCAGATGAAATGTGGGCAAACAATAAGCAATCAGGTGCTGTCATCCAGAGAGCAACTTCTGCTATGGAGAGAGAGAGAGAGAGAGAGAGAGAGAGAGAGAGAGAATGAATTTGGGAGGCATGTTTGTTTTCATTGGAGAGAAATTTTAAAAACCAGATTAAACAAGCCTCATTGAGGCAGGCCATTTTCCAGGACAGCCTGTCACACTGTCCCTGTACTTGGACTTTAGCCCTCCCCTCCTTTGCTGGCCTGCCCAGGAGCAAAGTTCAGCCTGGCTCCATCCAGTCGTAACCAGCTTCAGGCAGGGCAGGATACCACATGCCTCCTCTGTGTACAGAGACGACCAGGCAATCCCACCAAACTGATCACAACCTCCCTGTGGTCTGCTACATACCCACGGAGGATTACTATGCAGGAGCTGGGCTCATATTAAAATATTAATCTACATTTTAAATGTTTCCATTGTGTCCGTGGGGATTCCATTCCATATGTTTGTGGGAGCTCTGAGGCCAGTGGTGTGTTTGATTTTGAGTGTTTGAAATGAAGGCTAAATATGACTTGGAATAAAGCATGCACGTACGAGCACATTGGTGAGATGCCCCCTTAGTAAGCACTGACTTCCAAGGCTTTCCTTCCCTTGAAGAACATCAGAGGCTGCCAGGCTGAAACAGACCCTAGAGACCATCTCCTTTAACTGCTTCAGCCTCTCAGTTTAAACTCTCCCTTGCCATCCTCCCTTCTTCTCTTCCTTCTTCCTTTTCTTCTCAAAATGTAAATTGACCACCTGTATGAGCTTCCTGTGGCTGTTATAACAAATAACCCCAGACTTGGTGGCTTAAAACAACACACGTTTATTCTCTTTGGTTCTGGAGGTCAGAGTCCAAGACGGGTCTCACTGGGGTGAAATCAAGCTGTTGGCAGGGCTGCGTTCCTATCCGTTTCTTTGCCTTTTCCAGCTTCTAGAAGCTACCTGCCTTCCTTAACTTACGGCCCCTTCTTCCATCTCCAAAGCCAGCGATAAGCAGCCGAGTCTCTCTCATGTGGCATCACTCCTGCTCTCAGTCTCCTCCCTCCCTCCTTCACTTACAGGGGCTCTCATGAGTCCACTGGGCCTGCCCAGGTAACCCTGAACAGCCTCCCCATCTCAAACCCTGAACCTAATCTCGCCGCAAAGTCCCTGTGTCACGTACAGCAACATATCCACAGGTGCTGAGGATTCAAATTTGGACGAGTTTGGGAGTCCCTAATTCTGCCTATCACACCATCCCTCATGCAGTTTCTTCATTGTTGATAGAATTTACTTTAAAAATTAAAAAGCTAGCTTTTTATTTATAAGTATCACTTAATCATGTCAGTAGTTCCAAATACAGAGTATAAAAAGTTTTTCTTTTCTCTTCTTTGCCCTTCCCCAGTCTACTCTACAGACTTTTCTGTGTGTCGTTCCATAAATTTTGTGTGATGAATATGTGAGTACATATGTGTGTGCTTAAAAATTATACAAATCATTGCCTACCATGTGTCTAGTTCTCCTGCCCTCATGCAGTTCAGTTTTTCCAAGCTACATGTTTTCATAGCACCTATACCCCTTCCATGCTCATTACTCTCATCGCCCATCAACATGGTAGTTCACTGCTTAGTTGTGAAATTATCACACAGCAGTCGCATACACACTTTTTAAAAACATTTTATTTATTTACCTTTAGAGGGGAAGGGAAAAAGAGAGAGAGAGGGAGAGCAACATCAACGTGTGGTTGCCTCTCGTGCATCCCTTGCCAGGAACTGGACTGCAATCCAGGCATGTGCCCTGACTGGGATTCGAACCATGATTGTTTGGTTCACAGGCCTGTGCTCAATCCACTGAGCTACACCAGCCAGGGCCATACACACTTTTAACGTCTGTCCCCCCAACTGAACAAAAAGCCTAATGTCAAGCCTAGTGCAACTCATACTTATCAAGCAGCCGTCATGGGCCAAGTACAGTGTGAGATACAGAAATAAACAATTGTAACTTGTTATTCGCCCTTGTGGAGTTTATTGTCTAGTGGGAGAATGAGATGTCATGCACACAAATGCATATATTGTAGCACGATTTTACACGTGGTGAGCCCATGAGGTTCAGGGTGCTTGGAGAGGATGCGATGGGGAAGCTGACTATGGCAGATTGCATCATTGCTTCCAGCTTCTTACCTCTCCGTGTTGTTTCAACCTTGTTGTGTGACTCTGAAGCTTCTTCCATTACAGCAGAGTATATTTCCACACGCCATTGACTTTCAGCTTGGCCATGTGACTTGCTTTGGCCAGTGAGATGAAGTGGAGGTGACAGTGAGCCAATTCCAAGTGCAGGTCTTGACAGGGCTTGGTGTGTTTCCCCTTGTTCTCTTGTGCCTCTGCCATTGCCTTGAGAATATGACTCAGTTAGCCTGCTGGGCCCATGAGGAGGCAGAGTCACCCCAGATTAAGCAGAGCCTAGATTAGCTGACCTCTGAGCCCTGAATACGAGTGAAAGAGCCCGGACGAGATCAGCAGAGCTGTTGGGCCAGTTCCAACCCAGGCCAGCTGAGCTCCAGCTAACCTGTACCCTTGTGAGCTCAAGAAATGCTTACTGACGTAAGCTGCTAAGATTGTTGAAGGTATTTTTAATGCAGAGTTATTGTTTTCAGTTAACTGATACACTGGCTTTGTCCAAGCAGGCTATGGCAGGATGCCCTAGAGCAACGGCAACTCAGTGAAAGCTAAGTGGAGGAATGAGAAGGGGAGGCATGTTCTGGGCTGAGGGATGAGCAAAGGCCCTGAGGCAGGAAGGACCTGGGGTAGGAAGGGCCTGAACATTTGATAAGCTGAAAGAAATTAGGATTTCCTAGGAGTACATAGGTGGCCAGGTATGGCAGGAGAGTGCTGGCAAGGAAACAGACACCTGCATGCTTCCCTTCTGTGTCATGGCACTAAGCAAAATTAATGTGCTTAGTGCACATTAATGTGCTTAGTGTTGTGCATTTTGGTGAGGTTTCCAGCTATAATTCCCTTGGTGAAAGGGTCCATGATGTATGTGCCTTTGTCTCTTCTCACTCTTTCACAGCAATATCCTCCATCACAGCAAACGCCCAATATGGCAGGTGAATGAAGGAGTTCGGCTCACGAGGGAGGTGCTGAAAGAACAGCTCCCCAGCGTCTCCTAAACTTCAGGCAGTGACTCCAATTTCCCTGTTCTGGAAGTTAATTAGTCCTTCCGCGAAGGCTCCTCTCCTTTACCCATCACTCCCGATTTTCATATCGAGCTTTTTGCCTCCTCATGGAACTTATTATTATCCGATGTTATATTTACAGGTTTATTGCTTTGGTATGTCTCTTCCACGAGGGACTTTGTCTTCTTCGTGGCTGTGTCCTCAGTGCCTAGGACTGTGCCTGACACGGGTGTAGATGCAAAAAACGTATTTGTTGATGTATGTGTGATGAGATGCTGAAACAGTGCTGAAGAACTCTCAAAGAAGTACAGCCCAGAAGTTAGTGAACTCATTACTTGCTGGTTCAGTAAGGAAGTGGGACAAAGCTTTCTTACATGGGGTGGGAAGAATCCATGGGCAGAGCAAAGGACTAGTTACGTCATCTATGATTCTATGATTCTTACTGGGACAGGTAGGGCCTTAGGGTTTTACCATACAACCCTGTAGTTAAGGGGTTACAGTATTGTATCTGTTACCTGTTGCTGTGTAGCAAAGCAAAATTAAGTGGCTTAAAACAACCACCATGGCATTTGCTCACAGTTCTGTAGGACAGAAACATGGGATAAATTTCCTGGGTGGTTCTTCTGATCTCACCTGGATTAACTCATGTGGCTGCTACCACATGGCGACTAGACCAGGGCTGGAAGAGCCAAAGGCTGGTGGTGATGGATGCTGACTAGGCCACTCAGTCTATAGGATCTCTCATCTTCGAGGATGATGGTAGCCTCAGGGAAGCAAGGAGGGTGACCAGCCATACTGCTTTGCCTGGGACTACCTTGGTTTTTAGCAACGAAAGTCTTATATCATAGGAGACTCTGCAGGCCTGGGAAAATCAGGGTGGTTGGTCACCCTAGCAACAAGAAAGAAAGAGAGTGGCTGTTACAAGGCCTCTAAGGTCTAAGTTTACAACTTGCACGGTGAGACTTCTGTTGCATTCTATTTATCAAAGCATGTCATCGCAAGACCAGCCCAGATTCAGAAGGGTAGAGAAGCAGACTCCATATCTTGATGACAAATGCAGCAAGCACATATAGCAAAGGGGAATGCACACAGGGATGCAGGATTTTTACGGTCTGCTATAAGCATCGTGGAAAGTAAGACCACAGACTCATAAGTCAAAGTGGGCTTTTTTGGCTATTTAAAAATCTACAAAGGAAAGATATATTGAGAGAGCCATCACTAGCCAAATGCTGAGTGACAATAACACTTCAGTGTCTTATCTATCAAAATTATAGGCTTTCTTTTATAGGTAAGTACAACCTAAGACACCCCTCCTGGGGCACAGTGCAAGTTAGGAGGGATGGTGAAATAATCAGGCAAAGAAGAGGAGACTTCTTGGTAATTAAGAGAGGGGAGGGCAAATCTTGTAATCAAATGTTAACAATACCAAAAAGGCTATTTCAAGAGTAGTATTGATAACTTGCCTGTCCAGTAATATATTTGGGATAATAAACTTTATACTTCTATAATAATGCTTACTGTGTTCCAGACACTGTTCTAGTATAGGTGATTTACACTGATTAGCACGTTTAAAAGTCACACTTACAGATGAGGAAACTGAGGCCATGGTCACCAAGGTAGTAAGTGGTGGAGTTGGGATTTAAGCGCAGGCAGCCTGGCTCTTACCCGGCCTTTCCAGGAGCTACCGTTTTGCCGAGAGGTTAACTTCCTTTTTCTAACTAGTGGTTGGGAATAGTAATCCAAAGGTCTATCTGTTATGGAGGTTGCCCTTTCTCTTTAGGGTTAGAGAGAGAGTTTAGCACGGGAACAGTAGTCCAAGGCTTTCATTTCCACCCGGACGAGAATGGAGGAGCCTCTTGCACAGGCACAGTCGTTTAGTCTGTATTATGGCTGGGGTCTGCACCATCCTAGAGTAGCTCGGAAGCCTCGCAGTCCCAGAGTCCGCCTCCGCCTGTCTCCTACCCCCCACGGACGTGGTTGTGGAGGTGCGCAAGGGGAGGTGGCCTCCAAGAGGGTCTGCTGGGCTGACTGGCCTGGAAAACGCACAACCCAGAAGGGCCCTCGGTGCAGGCAGGCATGGCTGCCACTCTGGGGCCAGCAGGTGGCTGGGTGGGATTTCCCAGTCGTAGTAAGATGGACCAGACCTCAGAGAGAACCATCTCAGCACCTGCCCGAATTGTACACCTGGGCAAACTGAGCACTGGCCCCTCTGGGAGCCCTGGGAGAGAATTTAGCTTTTACCACTTTTTTCCTGAGCCTGCGTTTCACATCTGTGAAATGGGACACACAGTTTCTGCCTGGCCTCTGTCATTCACGGAACACTGATTTACAGTCTTACCAGGCACTGTGCTCAGTGCTACTGACTCACAAGATTATTGTGGGAAAAGTAAATGAGATGAAAGCGAAAGCATTTGGCCTGCTTTTAAGCATGTTACAAATGGGAGAGTTCTTAGGAACTCACATTTATGTTTGTAGCTTGTTTTTTTTTATTAAGACTCAGGTCAAGCATTGCTGTTTTCTGGCCGCAGGTCACCCCACTCTCCCTGGACGGATTTCTTGTCAACGGATCCAATTAATCACTGAAAGAGCCAAGCAGGATGATCGGCTTGGTGCGAACAGGTGACCCCTGGTGCCACCTTGCTCTGCCGTGCATCGTTGCCTTCCAGGGGACTGAATGAGCTGGTAATTTGTAACTACCAAGTGTAATTTTCTGGCAAGTTTGGGATATATTTCAATCTCTTAATTAATTTGGGAGGTGGAAAATTGTTGATGTCGAAATGGAACATTTGGCTCCTGCTTCCCTTCCTTCCCTCTTTGGTGGATAAAAACCCAGTAAGAGGAAAAACACTGTTGGCATTCTCATTGCTTCCTCTTTTCATTCACAAGGCTCAGTGTTCCATTTGTATAATATAGTGTACATAATAATATTTATTTGCTGGTAGATTAAAACATGTTTATACAGCCCTGGCTGGTGTAGCTCAGTGGAGTGAGTGTATAAACATGTTTGTACAGCCCTGGCTGGTGAAGCTCAGTGGAGTGAGTGCAGGCCTGTGAACCAAAGGGTCTCCGGTTCGATTCCCAGTCAGGGCACATGCCTGGGTTGCAGGCCAGGTCCCCAGTAGGGGGCGCATGAGAGGCAACCACACATGGATGTTTATCTCCCTCTCTTTCTCCTTCCCTTCCCCCTCTCTGAAAATAAATAACTAAAATCTTTAAAAAATAAATAAAACATGTTTATGCAATAACTAGTATGGACAACGTATTGTGCCAACCCCTCAAGACATGAGAAAATGACTATGTCTGGTCCCTGCTCTCAGGAAGCTTGCAGTATTGACGGGAAAGAATGTAGTGTGGGGTCTCATACAGATAGAGTTAAATTAGGACTAAATGGGGATTTCACAGACAGCCTTCATTATTTTATGAAAGCCACAGGTTATTTTATTTTATTCATAATTGGCATTTTGTTTCTCCGTGAATGCTGTTCAGAGCCAAAGTTACACGCTTCCCTTAACTGTCGTGAAAATGAATTTGAGGTCTTCAGCTGCTCCTGGTCCGCCCTACATCATCCCAGACATGGCCCTGACTCTGGGAACATATTCTCAAAGAACCTGTGTGAGGCACATGAAAGGAGAATATCTGAGGCCTAATTTTGCTTCTCTTGTGAGTGTTGTGGCTTTGGGCTTTGCTGCCCTGTCCCACGAACATGCATTCCTGACTTTTAATCTCTCTTATCCTTCTTTCAAGGTACAGCTGCTCCACCACACTTTCCCGACCATCTGTATCAATATTGACCTTTCCCTTCCTTAAACTGTATGCAGCATTCACAGTCTACTGCTCTTATCTTGACATTTAATCAAAGACCACGTTGTCTTGTTCGTTAACTTCCATTATAAATTGTTGCTGAGCAGGGATCTGGGGAGAATGGACAGTAGATGAAAAAGCACAGGTTTGGGAGATTAACCGATCTGAGTTTAAATCCTTGTTCCGCTGCTTGTTGGCTGTGTGACTGAGATTTTGTGAACCTCAGTTTTTTCAAATATCACATGTTCTGCAGGATTGTTATTGAGGCATGTAGTGAGAATGAAATAAGAGGAGAAGCACCTTTCTTTCTTTCCCTCCTTCACGTTATGCTTTTGGATCCCAGCCCTATACACTGTGCCTATAGGTTCTACATAATACTAGTTGTATGAGTGAGGACCATTCCATACAGTCAAATTGTGAGTGTGGATTAAAGATTTTCTCTCACCCGGAATCACAAAATATTAGAATATGCATCTGATTTTCAGCCCAATACTCTGTCTACTATATGGTGGAATCCATAATGAGTATTTCTTTAGTGCTTGTTAAGCATATTAAGTCCAAAGTACCATCTCTTCAAAGAAATAGACGTGGCAGAACTTCTGTTCTCAAGATGTTTCTGTCTGTCTGGGAAGCTAGGGATGTCTCTCGCTTACCTGTGCGACCTCCATTCCAGCAACTAAACCTCTACAATGTGGAGTTCTCTGGGCTATGGGCCAGGTCATCTTTTAGCTTCACACTCTCCTTGGGTGAACTCATCCACCTCCATGGCTACCTGCCACATGCCAGGAACTCTCAAATTTATATCTAAAGTTTAGACTTTCCAACTTCAAACACATATATCCAGCTGTCTACTTAACAAATGCATATATTCCACAGCTACTTCAAATGGAATTTATCTAAAACAAGCCTTCTTCTCCTCCTCCTCCAAGCCTTCACTACCTCCCGTGTTTCCCATCTTTCCCATGAGTGGCTACAGCCAGGGGCCCAGGAGTTATCCTTGTAGTCTCCCAGCTCTCATACCCCCTGGCCCACAGCCCAGTCACTGAATCATACAGCTTCTACCTTCAAAACATAATGGGATCCACTTAATTCTCTCCATCTCCATTAACATCACCAAAGTCCAAGCCACCATCATCTGTCCCCTGCAACCGTAACAGCTGCCTCTCAACTCTCCTCTAATCCATTTTCCATGTGGCAACAAGAGTGATCTTTTCAAGTATTGAGCTGAACATCCTACTTCCCTGCTGAAAATCCCCCTATGCCTTTGCTGGTAGATTAAGATACAGTCATTGTAAATGTCAAGCTTATGGAGAGTCCGAAGAAGTTGCCCTGCTGACGTAGGAACTCCAGCTCCTACCACTCCCCGCCCAGTTACGTCCTTCCAGCCACACTGACCTTCTTTTTGCACATTGATGGGCACCTTTTCAGGGAAGTCCTCCCTGGCCCTCCCCACGGTTTAGATTGGTTCCCTTATTTTATGCCTTCTTGTGAAACCTTGACCTTTTTTGGTATTGTAATTGTGTAGTACTCTGCATAAATGTTTGGTTGTTGGCCTACCCGTTAGTCATCAAGCTCCTTAACAGTAGATACCAGGCCTCCTCAGCACCCAGCCCTGAGACCAGTGTACATAGATGCCCCTTGAAGAATGGTTGAAAGAATGAGAGCCGTAGGATAGCTTACATCAAGTGCCACAGCCAAGCTGAAAATAGTGAATGTGGTAAGAATTCAGAGAAGGGAGAGGTGACAGGGCTGTGGGTGGGTGACATGGGTTATTTCTTAGAAAAAAACAAGACTTTTCAAAGGTGGCTGCGGGTGATTAATATTCAGGGGACAAAGAGTGTACCAGTTCGCAATTCAGAATAACGTTGGGGAAGTAAGTTGAGGCGGTCTTGTAGGAGGCCTTGGGTGCCAGGCTAAGGAATTTAATCCTCATTCTATAGACAGTAGGAAGCCGCGGATATTTTCTGAGTATGAGTGGTACCGTCTGCAAATCAGTACCATGAAAATGATATCTCCTGACATTCTCAGCTACCAGCAAGAGGAACTCATCCCAAACGGGCTTAGGCAAAAAGGAATCTATTGGCTACCATAACTAGAGGGTCTAGGGAGAGGCCTTACTTTAAGTATAGCTTGCTCCATCAGCTCAAATGATGTGGCTGGTTTTTTCCTGAATCTCTCTACTCTGCATCCTTTGAGCAGGCACCTTTCTCTGGCAGGCTTTCCCTCATGGTGATAGGGTAGTTGTAACAGCTCCAGAATCCCATTTTTCAAAGTTAAAGTCTAGGGAAAAGAGATAACTTTCCCAGAGACGCCAAAAAAAAAAAAAAAAAAAAAAAATCTTACAATTGAGTCTAGATGGTGGGACAGTCTAGTCTGGTTCGTGTGCACCTCTTAGGACCAGTATTTGTTCCGAGAGGAACGCACTGTGCCAAGTGGCTTAGGCCTAGTTCAAATTCACAACCCTCCCTCTTCGGCTCAGGCAGGGTCAGCCCTGGCCAAACCACATGGAGACCAGGGATGGGAGTGAATTTCCTAATGAAAACAGGATAGTTGCTGCTACTTGGAGGCTGGACCCCAAACCGATAAATGTTTACAACAGGAAAGAGGGTCAGCCTGGCAGTGTAGAGAACAGACTGAAGCGAAGAGAAACAGCTGCTGAGGTTGCTCATTCTTCTGTCTCCTGCAGGGGTCCTGAGAGCATCGAGCTCTGCCACTCAGTTCTTTGCAAAAACCCAAGCACCTCCTACAAGGCTCTGCCTGCCAAGGTCCTCATAGACGTACTGGTTTTCTCCATAGAGATAACCCGGAAGGGGAGGAAGGAGTTAAGATGGACACAAGGTGCCTCAGAGGCCACACCTGTGCCATGGCCGTAAATGGGTCCCATTCTGCCGTTGAAGAAGAAGACCCTTACTGTTTCAGTTTAGTAGCTGTTGCAGCAGGTGTGTTTGAGAGGGAAGGAAAGGCTGCTGGCCTGGCAGGGCTGTTCCTCTGTCTAGAGTTACGGAGCTGTAATTCTTTCCGAACTGGTTGTTATCAAAAATCGGTTTGAAAAGATCAAGCTCTTTTTTAGTTTCCTCATGGCTTTTATTTATTGCCCAAATAACACCACAACAACCTTAAAGGAAGGAAAAGGGGGGGGGGCGGGGAATAGTAGGCTACTGTAAATGTCATCTGAAAGAGACAGACAGCCCTTAACAGATATGTGAATATCATCTTCAATTTATCCTCTAAATGTGGACTTGTCAAAAAAAACCCCTCCTTCTGTCATGGCACCAAGAGGTACATTAATACAAAGTACAGCATAGCTCCGTTGAATACTTTGATACGTGTTAGCTAGACAAGACAGACTGTTGTCCTTATTCACCCAATTGAAGAGGAGGAAGCTTGAGAACAGTGGGACTACGGAAAGGCATCTGGACACTGTTTATTTACCTTTCGCCTGTAGTCATTTCTTCTACTGCATCGTCTTACACGTGAAGGAAATGCAGCTTCTAAATCATTTCCAGTCTTCTAGCTTAATCTCCCGAGAGGTAGCTGGGTCACTGAGTTCCTGACTTTCTGAAAACTCCATGGAACCAAGAGAGCATTAAATACATATTTGTGAACAAGGGTGATGAATCATTTTGTTGTGATCTTGAACGTGAGGGGAATCAGCCGGTGTGGGGCGATATCGCGGTAAGATTTTCATTTGATGAACTGACCTACTTTGATACAGGTTCTGCCCCCGCCACCCCCCCCTCCTGCCCTTTTAAGTCTTTTAACAATTCATGGCTCATCTATTAATTTAATGTGAGCGAGGCAAACATCGAATGCTACCATTTTAAGACCATAATTGAGAGCATAGCTTTTCCCAGTGTGTGGGGAAGACTAGTATCTGCAGAGCCTCTGGACTTCAGTAGCATTTGGCAGCTGCGCAGGTGGTAAATTGAATAAATAGGGTCTTTGATGTGTTAGAAAGTGGTTTCTATAAATAGGAAATTAATGTTGCCCGCAATGAGTCAGATCTGAAAGAATGGTGTTCAAACCTGCGGACTCCCACTCAGGTATTTTAAGGACCAAGTCGGCTACTCTTAACCCTTTTCAAATTGCAAGGCACTGGAAGAGATAGGAGGTAACCAGAGCATTCTCTCTCCCCTTTGGGTTTATTTGCATAATGCTCACCGAGGCTAGTACAATCAGCCTTTATGAGCTCATGGCCTTCAATGCTGACGGAGCCATTTCACAAATGCTTCCGTGGAATTTTCTTTTTCCTTATCTCTCCCGTTCCCATGAAGATGCCCCGATCTTTCCTCTCTCGCTAAGTGGAAGGAAGCGCGGTGCTGGCTGCCCCAGACCTCCTGGCCTTCCCGCTCGTACTCAGTGTCCCGTCCACTGCAAACGGGGGCTCCCTCCAATGAACCATGTGCTTTTTGCCTTTCAGAGCTTGGTTTTCAGGAACATTTGAAGACTCACCCCCAGAGTGTGGAAGTTTTAAGGTACTCTTTTTATGGCGATTTTTAAAAACATACCCATTTAACCTCCTAATACTGGTTGTAACCTATCATGCAGCGCACGCACCTGAGGTGTGGGGCCAGCGGTCTGAACCTGTCTGTCCTGTGCAGGCAGCAGCTCACGGCTCCGCTCTCAGTTCTTCCTCTAATTGCACTGTGTTCACGTTTGTCGTTGCTCCTTGGCGTGGGGGGGACTCTGACAGCATCCTCCCCTGGCCTCTGTCATGCCTCTCGGCCTCACTCGCCCCCCAGCACTGTGTGTGCAGCACTTTGCACATCGTCGGCCCCTGTTCTGGGTGGGATGTGGGTACTTCTTCCCCACCACGTGCTCTCTTCGTCAGCCCTGAGCACTTCAAGTGCAAACGTGCTTGGCAGGAGCAGATGTGCTGCTATCCCCACCCCCGCTCATCCTCAGTTGCCATCCTTCTTCAAGGCCAATCACCAGGCGAGTGTCAGTGCTTGTCTTTCTGCAAACGCCGGGAGAAGGTGATATTCACCGACTTAACTCCTAGCAGTGGTTCCGCCTCTCTCTTCCTGTGCATCTCTGAGACCCAGTTAGAGAAAACAACATTGTTTTGTCCAGGAATGTTCTGGATGTACTGAGGTGCAGCCATTTATGCCTATCATGCAGAAGGCATATCCTCTCTACCCTGTCTTATAATCCTCATATCAACTCTGGGAGGTAGGTATGGAGTCAGATGTACGTGGGTTTGAATGCTGGGGCTGCCGTTCACCAGCTGTGTGGCCTGAAGTATCTCAGGTGACCTGTCTGAGTTTGATTTTCCCATCTGTATAGCTAGAACCGAAGGGGTATTGCTCCTGGCTTTAACTAGAACAACTAAGAGAATGGAGGAAGGAGTAATATTCTCACCTGTGATTCCGTGCTCTTTAATGCCCATCGATAGACCCCCTAATCACTTCACAGTTCTCCTTTTCCTGCTGCGGAAAACACTGCCACGTGGCAAGCTTGACAGGAGTCGTCACCCCATTGTACAGATGACAACTGAAGCTCAGGGAGGTCACATTCTTTACCCAAGGTCAGACTTCCCACAAGTGGTCAAAGATGGGCTTAGAACCAAGGTCTTTCTCAAGGCAACATGAGAGAAATGAATCCACCTTCAATAGGTTTGATGATGGGGCCCGCCCAGGAGCACCAGAGGGTTTGCTTGTGTTTTCTGTTGCAAGTTCATGGTCATCAAGCTCACTGAGTGCAGGTATCTTCAACATGCCTGAGAAACCCCAACACCCTTGGGGATGAGGGTGGTCCAGGGGCCTGGAATCGGGCAGGAGGGGACCTTGCGGTTGGCAGCCACGTGCCCACTGTTGCTTGCCCCGTTTGACATGGAGCTGTGGCCATGCTGGGCCTGTTGTGGGGAGTGGGGCTGGGAGGAAGGTATCCGGACCTGAGGCCATCCTAGGCATGCTGAGGTCGTTGACCAGAGTGGTGGAAAGAGGACAAGCCCATTGATTAGGAAGATACCTTTCGGGCCTCAGGGGTTTGTTTTTTTTTTTTTTTTTCCATCTGAGAAATGAGGATAATACCAATACCTGCTCACAGGCTTTTGAAGATGAAATGAGCTAAAGCTTGAGTGTGTAGCAACATGCTGACTGCCCATTAAATGATAATTTTCTCTTTTCTCACCTCCTCCCCAATTGGGCACATATATGAGGTCTGTCCAGAAGGTATCCAGCCACGTACTATGAAAAATAGAGGCATTTATTGAAGAAAATACAAGATACAAGAAACACTGTACATAGGACAATGATGCCTCAGTCCCCTTCAAAGTAGGCACCTTGGGACCTCACACAGTTCTTCTAGTAGCCGTCAGCTGCCCTCTCATATTTTCCTGAATCTCATTGAAAGTCTGAAGTCAAAGGTGATTTTAGTTTTGGGAAAAGCTGGAAGTCACAGGGCACCAAATCTGGGCTGTAGGAGGGCTGAGTCGCCTGGGTGATTTGATGTTTCACCAAAAAATTCCGCACAAGACATGGCGCATGAGCGGGTGCATTGTAGTGATGAAGTGATGAAGCTGCTGATCATCAGTTGCCCATAGCTACAGCCTCCTGAATGATCCGAATAGTTTCCGCAGAAGAATGTTCAAGCTTAATGCAAAATCTGATGCAGACTCGTTGCTCTACTCGCTCAGTCATTTTGAATGCAACAGCCACACAGGACACATGCTCACTCAACAGCAACTACCGCCCCCACTGACTAGTGCAGTGAAGTTGCCTTGGTTTAAGCATGCACATTCCAGTCGATCCACTCTCCTTGGCTGCCAGCTTACATCGGCGTTGTGCAAACCGTTCTTGTTATTTTAACCATGGCTGGGCTTTTCCCGGACAGACCTTGGTGTGGTACCTTAAATCCTCTCCCCGCTCAGCCCCACCTTACTGAAAAGTAAGTGGTGGGAAGGTAGTATCTTTCATGCATTAGAAGTGCCCTGATCTGTTGTAGTTGCTCATATTCTGCAACAAATTGTGGTTCATAGCCCGGCGAGGTACTTTTCTTTCTTTGAGAAACTTTTGGGCTTTCTGCCTGTTGCTGCTCCAACAAGCGAAAACATCAGAGCGTGTGACATTTGCTGGGGCCACTGTTCTGTCTCGTATGGCATCGTCTGTCTCTTTCTGGCTGTGTTTCTCAGACCAGCTTTCCTGCGCTTTGGAATGTTGGAGCAGGTTGACTCCAGGAATTGCTGGGGTCACCCTCCCTGCCGGTCCCCACCACCCCATTCTGTGTTCTGCCTGACAGTGCAGGCAGGGACCCTAACTAAGAAGACGCAGTTGTTTTTCCTGACACAAAACCTCAAGGCCGTGAGGCCCAAACCTAGCGTTTCCCTTCCTGGCCTATTGCAAGTCTGCCCTGTATGATTTACAGCAGCCCCTCGAGCTTCACCTTCGCCTTCACCTTGTTCCTTCTCTGTGGAGTGGTGGGTTTCTACAAAACTGGGAGGAAACGTTTCTTTAGCAGCATGGACTTACATACACTATCTCATCTACTTCTTCAACAGTCCTCTGAAAAAGGCTCTATCATGTTTTTTAAAAAAATAGATGAAGACATGGAGATGGGGGGAAGTTCAGCAAGTTACTGAGATTATACATCCCACCAACGAATGTCAGGTCAGGAAACCACGCCTTCCTTCTTAGATTCTGCGGTGACCTGCCTGGGGGTTCTCTCCATCCCCTCAGGCTGAAGCCCTCATTTCTTCAGCTGTTGGGAGTGTTGGTGGCTGACAGCTCTCAACTGAGTCGCCTCCCTGGGCCTGCTGGCCCCAAGGCAGCACAACTCTGCAGGGCCACCGGTGGCATCGGCTGAGGCTTTAGCTGTGACCTCATCTCAGTTCTGTTTCTCCTTCTGCCCATTCCTATGGCCTTCGTTCTTCCACAGCTGTGATCTGAGCGTACTCTCCAATAAGCTTCCTTGTACAGCTCTCCGTCTCAGGGTCTGCTGCTCAGGGAATCCGGCCTGGAGTGGGAGTCTGTTGGTGGGAATGCCCATGCCCTAGTGTCCCAGCACCTGATACCTAAGCCTGTATCCTCCTAACGGGAGGCAGAGAATAGCTTGGGAGCCACGTGGCCTGGATTAGAGTCACAACTCTAGTGATTGCAGCAGGGCAAACTTTTAGGCTGCTGAACCTTCTCAGAACCTCAGCTTTGGTATTTATAGTATGAGTATAATAATAATAGGCTCTATCTCATCAGCTGCGGCAACCGAGATAACTTCAGTGGTGCATTTGAGTGGAGCCTGGCATGCAGTGACGAGCAGGAAGCGCTGGACATCGGTAGCAGCGGATGCTCTGAGAACACCTCTCCCCACCCCCACCGTCCTCCGTTTCCTTGAAATCACCTTCTGCCGGTTTACCTCCTTTGGTCACCAGTTGTCCTCTGTTTGCTTTGCTGGCTCTTCTTCCTTCTGCTGTCTTCTAATGAGGGTATCCTCCAGGTTGCGCCCCTTTCCCGCCTCTGCTTTCTGTCTTTTCCCTGTTCTCTCTCTCCAGTGCCATCCGCCCTGCCGGAAAGTGTCCTGGCTTTTGAGCAGGGCTGCATGTTGTCTTTAAGGGATGCCGTTTTAAGGACAATGAGCAGATCTGTCATTTGCATGAATAACCAGAGCATTTCCCCTACGGCTGCTCCAAAAGTCAGCCTGTTAGAGCTTTTGAATTGTGTTAGGGAATTGTTTGCAACTTACGCCCTTGAGTAAGGGCACTGCCTGTCTTTTAATAGGTGCTATTGTCTAGGCTGATAATGCAGAGGAGGCGGAGAGAACGGTGACTATCATTTGAAGTTCTATGGCAAGAGACAGGGTAAAGAGATTCCAGGGGAAGTCCCGGAATAGCGAGGGCAATGAGCCATTATTCCCAGGGCTTCCTGTTTAGATGGTTTTGATCAGTCCCTTAAATCTCAGTTGTTTGAATATGGAGTCCAAGACTTCTAAGGATGCATGAAACCCGTGAAAATTATATGCAGGAAATTCTACTGATGGCCTGTGATTTGGATTCAGTTGATCTACAGGTAAAT
Organism: Anoura caudifer; assembly: GCA_004027475.1. Classification (NCBI taxonomy): domain Eukaryota; kingdom Metazoa; phylum Chordata; class Mammalia; order Chiroptera; family Phyllostomidae; genus Anoura; species Anoura caudifer. The sequence goes on along the minus strand of PVKU01000831.1, from coordinate 240,969 downwards.
CATTGGAAAAATATTTTCCGACTTAAAATATATGGTCCTAGGGGGAAGATGGGTGGAGGGGGCCCGAGAGAGGAAAAGACAACTGGAAAAAAAGATGGGAGAGAAGGGAACTAACATTTATTAGTCATTCCCATGTGCTCAGCACTTGATGAATGTTTTCTCATTTAATATTCAAAAAGCCTCTATAAGGGTAGAGTCTGTCTGCTCCACTTTACAGATAAGGAAACAGGGACTCAGAACAGATAAACACCCTTCCTAAGACCACACTCGGGATGGTCTGACCCCAAAGTTCCTATCCTGAACACCCCACCCTGTGGGAAGGGCTAACTGGTGTAGGATGTCCTAACTTTGATGTCCTAACTTAGTCGACTTTGCTTTCTGTTGTTATCCTTCTGATGCGTAAGGACCGTGCTACAAGGCCATGGCTAAACAAGATATTGCTAAGAAGTGACCTTGGCTTGTTTATGGCACAAACTAATGCTAGTTTCATGATGAATTCATACCTCCCATCCCTCCAACCAGGGACGTCTAACCTGTGGCCCACAGGCTGCATGTGGCCCAAGATGGCTACGACTGTGGCCAAACACAAAATCATAAACTTACTTAAAACCTGTTTTTTGCTCATCAGTTTTTGTTGGTGTTTGTGTTCTTAATGTGTGGCCCAAGGCAACTCTTCTTCTTCCAGTGTGGCCCAGAGATAATAAAAGTTTGGGCACCCAATACCCCTCTACGCCCCATGCCGCCTACCCACACGATCTTAATTCAGAAATGTCTTTTGGAGAGGTTCGGTTTTGTTCATTATTATACTATCTATGGTTCAATCCATTGTAGCCAAAAGGATCAAACCTGCTTCCCGTCTACTTTCTGAGCCTCGAAAATTCCAGATGCAGAAAAAAATTTTTGGATTTATTTATTTAATTTATTTTTTATTCTTGTTTATTCTATTACAGTCATCCCAATTTCCCCCCTTTGCCTTCCTCTGCCCAGCCCACGCCCTGCTCCCACAGTCAATCCCCACTCTATTGTCCGTGTCCATGGGTCATTCATACATGTACTTTGACTAATCCCTTCCCCTTCTTTCCACCATCTCTCCCCTCACCCCTTTCCTCTGGCGGCTGTCAGTCTGTTCCCTGTTTCCATGTCTCTGGTTCTGTTTTGCTTGTTAGTTTATTTTGTTCATTAGATTCCTCTTATAAGTGAGATCAGGTGGTGTTTGTCTTTCACCAAATGGCTTATTTCACTTAGCATAACAGTCTCCCATTCCATCCATGCTGTCGCAAAGGGTAGGAGGTCCTTCTTTCTTTCTGCTGCATAGTATTCCATTTGTAAAAATATACCACAGTTTTTTAATCCACTCATCTACTGATGGGCACTTAGGCTGTTTCCAACACTTGGCTGTTGTACATAGTGTGAACATAGGTACCTAAGTTTTTTTGAATTGGTGTTTTGGGATTCTTGGGAATCTCTGGGTCAAAAGGCAGTTCCACTTTTGTTTATTTATTTATTTTTTTTTTTTGAGGAAATTCCATACTGTTTTCCACAGTGGATGCACCAGTCTGCATTCCCACCAACAGTGCACTAGGGTCCCTTTTCCCCACAGCCTCACCAGCACTTGCTGTTTCTTGATTTACTAATGATGGCCATTCTGACAGGTGTGAGGTGATATCGCATTGTGGTTATATAAGTTGTGATACCATAAAAGTCCTAGCAGAAAACACAGGCAGTAAAATTTCAGATATCCCATGTAGCAATATTTTTGCCAATGTATCTCCTAGGGCAAGGGAAATAAAGGAAAAAAATAAACAAATGGGACTGCATCAAATTAAAAAGCTTCTGCACAGCTGGCTAAAGAAACCATCATCAGAATGAAAAGAGAACTGACCATATGGGCAAACATGTTTGCCAACGACACATCGGACAAGGGTTTAATCTCCAAAACATATAAAGATCTCATCCAACTCAACACCAAGAAGAAAAACAATCAAATTAAAAAATCGGCAAAGGACCTGAACTGACACTTCTTCAAGGAGGATGTACAGAGGGCCCCCCGACATGTGCAAGGATGCTCAGCATCAGCAGCAGGAAACCCCAGAGGCAGGGTAGGGTTGTAACACCGGGCACTGTGGAAACGCTTTGTGCTGAAGAGCCAGTGAAGCCCTCCACCACACGTGAGAAAAATTCTCGCTTCTATGAGGAGCCACACCAAATTATTTCTTCATCTGATGCCCTTTTACAATTTTGGCACAGGCGGGAAAAGGAGGACATGTTATTTGGAAGGAGAGAGTTTCAGAAAGGAATAAAGTTGTTTCCTTCCCTCTGCGCTTGATTTTAAAAAACAACAGCAACAACAACAACAACAACCCTCAGCATTTGCAATTTGTACTGGCTTTGAAGAATAAAATTCCCAAGCCTTTACACTGGACGTTCATGGTCTTGGTCCTGGCTGCCGCCCCACAGCTGCCAGCTGAGCGTGGTGGGGGATGGGGGTCCCTTGCATGGGCAGTTAAAAGTCACATATCGCTGACACACAGCTGCCTCCAGCTCAGAACCAACATCTCAAAGCAAAGCACTTTTAACACGGGGCGTGTGCTACATCCATGCTTGCCGTCCTGGTGGCGTTGCAAGGCATGACGCTGGATTTTCATGAATCTTGGGTCTGAGAGATTCTTCTTGCTTGCCGAGGGCCCCAGGGTTCCGTCAGGTCAGACAGTCATTCTAGAGACAGCCTAGTGTGAAGCAACAGCACCAATTTTGCTTTCTCCCTGTATTCCTGCCTATGAAATATTTTCCAGTTACTTTCCCATGCTGTCTGTAAGCAAGCGGTTCTCTGTGCTTTGCTGCCTTAGCTGATCTAAGGAAGGGTTCGAACCCTTTGCCGCAGGAATAGGATCCGCATGGGACTCCCTCCGCAGGGAAATCCACCTGTGAGAAGCAAGCCGCAAGCCCGTGCGGTGCGGTGCGGCTGCCTCTGGTCAGGGAACCAGTTCCCACTTCCTGCCAGTGATCCTGTCACCTTCGCTTCCCAGTTCACACCCCTCTCAGGTTCTGATTTAAAGCACTTAATTAGGGTGCTAATTAGAAGCTTATCTAGTTGCTAATGAAGTAGTTGACAACCCAGATCAATTAAAAAGGGGAAAAGCATCCCTGGCCTTTTGTTTGCAGCCTCTACGGGATGACAGTCTCTTTTTTAATTGCTTCGAAACAGGCTTTGCTGAACAAATCAGCCTCTGTCACTGACGCTGGCCTCCTGGTCACGTGGCCGGGGCCAGCGAGAGCCTGCACTGCAGCAGGAGGGGGGCCTTCAGACTTGGAAAAGCAAGGTTTCTCTCTCCTCTGCGCATGCTGCTTTATAAATCACACAAACCTAAGGGGCTTCTCTGCCTACCTGTCCTGCCCCTGACCACCGGCACCCTCAGATATTGGCTATGAATTTCTACTAAGCCGATGATTGTCTAACTGGCACATCCCCCATAGTATATAATTGCATCTACCTGAAAAAGTAGCAGTGAGCATGGAAACAAGGCAAATGTTTTAATTAATATTGTTTCTTTTGTGTGTGTGTGTGTGTGTGCACGCTGACCTGGATGCTGGACTCTAGACGCGGACCTCTAATGGAGTTTTGATGAATATTTTTGCAGAAATAACAATACGGGGTGAGCAGTGACGCGGCAGGCACGCTCAGTAGAAGATGATGTTGCTTTCTCGCTGCCGTCCTCCCACACAGCGGGTGGGAAGCCAGGCCTGACGATGAACAGAAGGGCCGGGTGGCCGGAAGCAGAGCGTGCCATGAGGGAGCGAGGAGAGCAGAACTGCAGGACAGGGAGGCAGGGACCTGCGGGCAGTGTGAGCCTACGTGGAAGGAGAGAACAGATACGCGAGTGGTTTAACTAAGTACTTTTTAAAACACATACTGAGCACCGATGGTGGACAGGCACTATGCTGGGCATGAGTTATAGAGCAATGAACAAAATCCGACCCTTTGGGAGACAGACAATAACCAAATGACTGCACATAAAACGTGCAAAGCGCTGCTGGAGGTAAATGCTCCGCGGTGTAGCAGGCATGTCCTCTGCCGGCCCTGCACACTTCCCTGAGCAATGACGTTGAAGCTGAGAGGTGAAGGTCAAGTAGGAGGCGGCTGGGCAGAGGGGCCGGAACGGAGTCCCCATTGCAGGAGTAGTGTGTGGAAGTGGGAGGGCGAGAGCAGGTTTCATTGTAGGAGCTGAGAAAAGTCTGACTTGCCAGAGCTGAGACAAGGGAAGGATTTCATGAGTTGAGGCTGGAGCAGTGGCCCATCACGCAGAGCCTTTTAAGCCACAGGAAGGATTTGGGACAGCAAGGGACTGTACGAAGGCAGTAAAAGGTCTTGAGTAGGGGATTCTTATGATGAGATTGTGTTCCCGAAATATCCCAGCAGCTGTGTGGGGAGCAGGTCAGAGAGGGTCCAGATGGGATGTGGGGCTGGGGGGTCATCCCGGAGGGTTTTGCAGAGGTTCAAGGGCAAGTCAATGGTGGCCTGAACTAGGACACTGACAGTGCGGGTGGGAGAGGTGGGGAAGCCCGAGAGTCTGTTAGAAGACCGATGACCAGGAATTGCTGGTTAAGGGAACGCTGGAAGTGAGGAACAGGGAGTAGCCAAGAAGCGTTCCCAAAGGTACAGCTTGAGCAATGGGTTTCCAGTGGGAAGTGATTTACTGAGATTAGGGTGCTGGGGGAGGGTAGAAGCTGGGCTGGGGGTAGGGCAGTTATAATTCAAGTCTTGACCATATTTAGTTGGAAGCATCAAATGGTGATGAGGTCAAGAAGGGCAGTGGGGTTGGTGGGTCTGGAGCTGGATGAGCTGGACATGTGGATCCCTTGGCCAAAAGAGGGCCAGAAATCCAAGGTGCCCCATGAAGCTCCCTTGCAGGGGAGGAAATTGCCCCCTCCAAGAGGAGGCTCAAACCCAGGGCAGAACCCTGAGGAACCCCAGCATTGAACGGTCTCTCAGCAGGGGAGGACTCGGGAGTCAGCCAAGGCAACTAAGGAGCTGCCAGAGACAGGAGGAGAAACCCGAGAGGACCTTTGCTGAGATTGTTTCGTGTTCAGGACTTTCTATGAGGAGATCGCTGGGAACTGATAACCGTTCCAGGCCCGAGAGCACTGGCTTTCAAAGACGCTTAAGCAGCACGACCCTCCTGAAAGTAAAATCTTACAAAGAGGGCACCTGGAAAGGTGAGGCCGGGCTCACTCAGCCTTCTTCCCCTTGTCATCCCCACCTCCTGCCTCTGAACCCCAGGGCTCTGAGGAAGGACGTTGGAGCAGTCCTGCCCGAGAGAACAGCTACTGGGTTTAGAGCTACACGCCCAGTAGACTCACCTTGGATCCTCTTCCAAGGCTGGGCACGGCACTGCCCTGTGAACCAACCAAAGGCCTGCGGCTGGGCACCCAGGGAGCTCACAGAAATCTGACCTCTGCCTTGATCCAGGTTAGAAAGTGTGTGTGGGGGGCGGGGTGCAGGGGAGGGGGCGGTTACCAGACACCACACTTCCTCCTCCCCAAAAATGCCTCAGGATCCTTCCCGACCCAGCTTAGACAACCTTTACTTCAAGAACCTCCCTCAGGCCCCCAGTTCAGAACAGATCATGCCACCCCGTGCTCCTTTTTACTACACTCATCTCTCGACTGCTAGGATTGTGTTTATTTACACACCCCTCTCTCTACCAGATGCTGAGTTTCTCTAGGACAGGGGCCAAGTCTTTCCATCTCAAAGCCAGGACGGTGCCCGGCACAGTGTGGGTGTTGAATAAATGTTTGCCCAATTGGATTGAATTTCATTGAATTACACTTGAAAGGGCCCTCAGACAGGCGCCAGTCCTTCCTCCTTGTCTATAAAGGTGAGGATAAGCTCCTGCTCGTTGCTGGCAGAACTGGTTCCGCAATCCAGAAATTGGATTTCCAGTCCGATTTTCTTAGGATCTGTTCTCCAGTGCTCAGGAGTTAATGGTGCTAAATTTGCATATGTAAATGCTGGAGGAAAAAAAGCCCCCCAGTCTGCAAGCTGTAGGTGGCTCTCGCTGGTTTAAATGCTGCTATCTCGGTATCACCCACCAGGCCCACGACACCAAGTGACTTTCTTTGGAGCCCTTTTTCATGAGAAGTGTGACTGTCTCTCCTACTTGTCCTCACCACCCGTCATGGTTCTGGCTCCTTCACAGATGCCTTGTCACTTTTAATTTTTACCTTCAAAAGTGAGCCACTTCTCACATTTCCTAGCGGAAATGCTTTGTTTGTGTGTTTCCGATCTCCTCCTGCAGGATCTGGCCCAGGATCGGTTCCAATAAGGGTTCTGGGGCTTTCTCCAAATGGATGAGGGTTAGGAAATTCCTTGGGGAGGAAAGCGAAGTCGACTTCTCCTCCTTGGAGACAGAGGAAGGGTGCCTTTTTGGAAGACCAGTGGAAGAGGGGCAACTCAAGAGGCGCCCTGGAGCATAAAACCTGCTAACTCTTTTTTCATCATGAGTGGTGGCCGTGCTGGGACCCTTCAATCAAGAAGGAACCAGCTGATGGTCTGAGAACCTGGCTGTTCTCTGAGTTCAAACCCCAGCTCTACCACTTGCCAGTGTGCAATCTGCTTCTCGATCCATGAGCCTCAGTTTCCTCCTCTGCAGAACGGGACTAAGAGCGCCTTCCTTGCAGGGTAGTTGTGAGGATGGGCACAAATGTATATAAAGCCCCTGGCAGAGTGCTTGGCACAGGTAGTTGCCTAATTAGTCCCCTGATGGTCCGCAAACCAATTTTTAAAGGTGAAATCATTAGTTTTTATTTGCTTTAATCCTGCTCGCACATCCAAAACTGTTTTCACGGACGCGATGCCTGGTGCAATAAATGGTTTGCTATTCTAATTATTGTTGTTGTTGCCATCACTGTTGGGATGCTTATTGATGGGATGTCTCCCGTCAAGATAAATCCTCAGGTGATAAGTGGTTCTTTGTAGCTGAAGGCACACAAAGAAATGAAACCCAGATTGCGTTATGTATTTTGCCCGTTTTATGTTTGAAAAATATGAATTAATCTGTCAAAATAAAAAGTGTTTAGCCAATGAGGCCACTTGGACTAATTGAGTCTGGATGCTGCAGCTAGTCGGGGTATCCTTGGCAACGGCTGAGGCCAGAGCTGAGCTTCCCAGAGCTCTGCTCTCAGAGAAAGGACGCATAAAGGTGACACTGGCAAAGCTCTCTTGCGTGGTCAGGCGGCTGGTGTCTGTAAGCAATACGTTGAATTACAAGGGAATAGAAAGATATATCGTACTTTTAAGCTAATGTCTGATTTTGATTTACTAGCTCTCTGTGGAAAGGTTCCATATAACAATACCTTAACCCCAGTTGAAGAGCAACCTGCAGAATTGCTCTGTCTGAATACCTTTATTCCAGAAGCCATCATTTTTCTCTCCAGGGGCCCTCTTTGAAGAAGCTCTGCTCCTTGAGGAGGCCACTTGTTCCATCAAACACAGTGACTGGATCCTATCCTTTTTCTTTGCAGCATAGAGAATTTGCTGGAAACAGTTGAGTTCTAGTTGTACATGGGAGTGTAACTCAAGAAAATAATCGGGCACACCAAAAAAAAAAAAAAAAAGCTGAAGAAATTCATCTCAGCACACTCACAGCAGGACAACATCGGAAAGACCTGAGAAGTCCAGCAGTGAGGAGGTGGTTAAGGAGATGAGAGAACAGCATAAGAGGAAGTTTTATATAGTTACTCAAAGTTGCATTTATGGAAACATTTTAATGGAGGACACGGGAAAATGTTTGTGACCTCACGTTAAAGTAGGGTACAAAATTGTATGTTGAACTGGATGTTGACTTAAGTTCAAAAAGATATATAGATGCACACTAAAAGGAAGTGTACCAAGCTGATAATTGTACCTAAGTTGTTACTTGGGAGTGGGGATATAAGTGATTAAAAAAAAATTTTTTATACTTACCTGTGAACACTTTTGCATTGCTTTTTAGAGAGAGAGGGAGGGGGAGAGGGAGGGAGAGAGAGGAAGAACAACATCAATGTGCGAGAAACATCGATTGGTTGCCTCCTATGCCCACCTGGATTGGAGATCAAACCCACCACCTAGGTATGTGCCCCAACTGGGAATTGAACCTGGGGACTTTCGGTTATGGATGATGCTCCAGTCAACTGAGCCACACCAGCCAGGGCAGGACTCTAAGTGACTTTTAATTTTACTCTTTATATTTTTCCATATTTTCTAACTTCTCACAGTACACATTAAGAGCTTCAATTTAAGTAAAAGTGTTATTTAGCTAAAGTCAGGGCAAAATCTCACAGGCTCACAGAGGTGACAGTGGTAGGATTTTTAAATGGCAGCTGTCGGAGTTTAATGTTTAGCACTTATATAACATTTCCTGGGAGACTTTTAAGGTGTTTTATAGCAACTGAGCTCATTTTCATACCATCCCTGTGTGGCAGACAGCAGGAATTGTAATGATTTTGCGAGGAAGAGAAAAAGAGGGAATGATGCATTTTACTTCCACCGATATTGTTAAGCTGTGAACATAGAGCCCACATGAGGACACATTGCCGCCGCCCCCACCCACAGGCGCGCAGATGTTTAGGCCTCGCAGGGACCCTGGAAATAGCATGTAATCCACTGCCTCGCAAAGAGGAAACCAAGGTGAGGCAGTGAGTTAGTCCAGTATTTGGGAAGATAATTCCCACCCCTTGTTGTTTAGCACGGAAGATATTCCAGAGGAGCGCTTCCCTTTATCATGTAGCATCATTCCTGCTGAGGCCTTTAAAAGAAAAAGGAGGGATGCTGAATTAGCATGTATTAGATTGAGATGGGGTCAGCAGGAAGGCCATTGGCACCTGGAGGAAGTGGGCTGCAGCCCCTGCTGGCTGAACTCCCCTGAACCAGGATACCTGGAGCCCTTCTGGTCCCCACGGAACAGACAGACTCCCTGAGCTCCTCCTCTCTGGCCCTCCAGTTTCCCGGACTTCCTGCTGCTGCTGTCTCCAGCACAGCAGCCTGTCTACCATAACTTCCAAATTTAGGATTCAGAGGCCTCTTCCCTCAGAGTGATGAAAGAATTCGGAGCTTCTCTCCCTTCTGATGTGGTCTTTAAAGGTGGTCACGGTCCAGATATGCAAATACACGTCGCCCCCAACAGTTACCGTCTCTGACGTTCTTATCAGTGCCTAACTAAGGAGGAACGCTTTTCATAGCGCCCAAGAGTTTGCAGGGATCCCAGAAAGAGGCAAATGTTCATTAACGGTACTACTTTGGGAGTTCTGTAGGTACCTGGGTTTGAATGGAGGTTCTCTCTTTGGCTAGTGGAACCTCATCTTCTTCAAAGGTAGAAAGAAGGTGATAAGAATACGTAACATAGTAGTGGCTGTGTTAGTCAGGATGGGGCATGCTATGCTGCAGTAACAAGTACATCTGAAGATGTCAGAAGCTCAGTCCAGCAAAAACTGATTTGTTTTGCTCTTGCCAAATCTGATGTGCATCCTCTGGTCCCTACTCCATCTGGTGACTCTGGGATGCAGGTGTCTTCCTTCCAGAGTGGCCATCATTGCAACATGTGGTTTCTAGGGTCACTGAGTCAGGGAAGAGGGAGCTAAAGAGTCATGCACCGGCTCTTAAATATTGTGTTCAGAAATGACACAGGTCACTTCCACTCACATTTCATCGACTTGAACTAGCCACATGGCTTTGCTTAACCACAGGGGGATTGGGCATTTAGGAGAACACACGGGCTACGGGGTGAGCTCCAAACATCTCTGCCTCTCTCCTGACATTCACCGAGTCTCTCCCGTGTATCAGGCACTTTGGATGCTGATCCCACTTCTCCCTAACCCTTATGACGTAGGTGCCAATACCTCCATTACACAGATGAGAAACTGAGCCACAGAGAGACAGAGCAAGTCACCACAGCCTCACATCTGGTTAGCGATGGAGCCAGGATTGAAAACCAAATAGTCTGCCTCCAGGGCCCGAGTTCTTAACCTCTGCTGCCTGCCTCGCAATATCTGTCCTGGAGGGATTTCTGTAAAATCAGAGGCAATGTAATGGAAGACGGGCAGGCAGTGCCCGGCATGTGACCGTCACTCACAAACCGCAGATGTTTCCCCGGCTGCTGTTGTCGGCTACCTTGAATCCTTCCTGAGTCAACGCCGGGTATACACAGACGACTGAGTGATAGCGCTTCATTAACAGGGGGTCTCTTTTGCTCTGGCATTGGGGTTGCAAGGAATGCCTTCATAGAACCTTGAAGAGAACTGTCAAGTAATTACCATCGTATGAAAGTGTTTTAGCAAGTCATCCCCACTCTTACCCTGTAATGGCATGAAAACAAAGTACATTTTAATTACCGGCCTGCCGCGTCTCATTACTGGTGTCTACAAGGTTGCTCTGAGCAAAATTTAAGGACACGACAGTAGTTTATTTTGTATTTGTTGTAATTAAACATTAGCGCCGATCTCAGCTTGTTCTGTTGGTAGTTCAAGCAAAATTACCGTTCCGTAGAGTGACTTCTGAACCTCTTTGTGTAGCCAGGGACATATTTGGTGTTGAAATGACTCCCCTGTGTCTTTCCTGCCATGAGCTGCTTGATGGGGCTCCTGCCCAGTCTCAAGAAGCCTTGGCAGCTGGAGACAGCCTGGCGTGCGGGTGAGGGAGCAGGCAGCCCTGCCCTGAGAAAACCACAGTTGTGGATTCTCTCCATTCGCATAGACCAGGGAAGGTCATCATGGCGTTGCAGAAGGACTGGGGTGCCTCACTGTGCACACAAACCCGTGTGCTGTGGCAGCCGGTGCCACCCCTCCTGGCCAGGTGGGAGATGGAAGGCAGACTCTTGTACTCAAGGAATATTTCTAACTCTCCCCGACCACGGGGAGCCGGGGCACTGCTCCATTTTATTTCTCACCTTCTTTCGGAAGCCCCATTCCTAGCACAGACCGCAGCCTGTTGTCTCTGACAAAACAAGATGCACCCCCAGGAATCTCTCATTCCTTTAACTCACAAGTATCCGAGGTGCAGCGCCTGCACTTGGGCCAGGATGGAGAGGCAAGGAGACGCTGCCCCGCTCCACCGCACTCAAGCAGTAAACAGCGAACGAAGGGAGGCAGACCTTCAAACGTGCTGGATAGAATGCCCCCGGGGAGTGCAGAAGCAGGGCAAATAAGTCCGAGGGTGGGGCTAAGGGTCGCTGAGTCAGGTGTGCGGATGCCACATGGTCCTTTTATGCTAATCAGAGCCCACAGGTATTACTGTTTCTGGGAGCTGAACGGGTCGGGGGAGGTCGCGTAATCCACGGTATCACTTTAGCTTTGACTGAATATCGCTCTAAAGAAGAAGTATTCTGCAAAATAGCGTGTATTCTGTGATTACAACCAGACAAAAATACCTTTGTACGTGGCCAGCATCCAAGTGGGAGCACGCAGGTGAAGGTAGTGGCGAGATTCTGAATTCACTATTTGTGAATTCCTTTGCAATATTGTATTGCCTTCCATTTAAAGAGAGAAGAGCAAATAATTATTCTGTTATCTCCGAAACATCGCATCTTTAAAAAAATCAGTGGAAAAAGCCATCAATGGTGAGCTCTAGAAAGGGAATCATTAAAAATAACTCAGGCAGAGTCACACACGAGGGAAATTCTGACCTTTGGGCAGAGAACTTGAAAGGGGTTTAAAACCGAAACACACTTTTAGGGAAATACAGGAAGCTCCTCGCCCTCTATACCCCCAGTCGTTAGGAATTTGCTATTGATATTTTTCAAACATGAGAGCAAAAGTAAAAAAAAAAAAAAACACTTTAAATTTAAGAAAGAAAAACTCCCCCATAATCACACAAAAGCCACAAACCAAACTTTCCTTCATTTGTTCCTTATACTCAAGTATTTGCTCACAAAATGTAACACAGCTTCAGAGACATTTAGACCAGTTTCCCCCACAAAAGACTTTAAGTATTTTTACCCAATACTGAATTGTTTTAAATATTAAAAAAAAGAGTTTACCAACTGCATTCTAAAACATGCTCATTCTGGAACATTTGTTGACCTGAACTATTTGACCTTCTCCAAAAGGAATAATATTGAGATTATAAGCTGCAAGGAGAGAGATGTCAGCTTTTTCATCTCTGACTTGGACAGACACGAGGAAAGGTGCGGGTCACAGGTGACCTGGGCTCCCGCGGCTGGCGGCTGGGATTGGCCACAGCGGGTGTTGGCCCTGAGCTTCCTTCTAATGCTTCAGAGCCTTTGATGGGTGGGGCTGGCATTCTAGAAAGCTGAGCTGAAAATGGAGGTGTAACACAGCACCTGCGCCAGAATCCTCTGGCGACGATGTGTCCTCGTGAAAAGAGGGTATTCATATGTGGGGCGATGCTGCGGGGGTTCAAGTCCAGGCCCTGCCGGCAGGAACCTGCCTGGCCTGTCCCACCTTAACCTGAGCTTTACCCTTTTAAAACCAAACAGATTTTTGAAGCGCAAGCTCCCGACTGATTCCTGTTCTGCCCGGATTCAACCTGCAGAACCGGATTGCACAATCTCAGCCTCCTGCTGGAAGGGCAGCAGCCATCCTGCCTGGCCTGGACTGTGCTAGGCCAAGTGGAACAGCTGAACAAATACCCACAGGATTGCTGCGGGCCCTGGCCCTGCAGTTGGAGGCACAGTGCCATCTAGTGGAGAAAAGGAAAAAGCCCCTTATTGCTTTTTTTTTTTTTTTTTTTTTAATTAGTGGAGAATCATTGAAATACTCCAAAGAATCAACTGTCCTCTTTGATACCAAAGGAGCTTGAGAACCAGAGAGGGAAATGAATTTCCAGAGGGTCACACAGCCAGCTAGTGGCAGTCTTGACACGGCGGAACCTCATCATCTGAGCCTCGGTCTGTGTTCTTTGCTACACCACAATAAAATAACCAGCAGGTTAAAGAGCTTCCAGTTTCGGTTGAGTGGCATTTCAGACCTCCGCTGAGGTGGAGGGGAACACGTGCTCCGTCAGAGTCTGGAGAGAAGGCCTCGTTGGTTATTTATTGCCCTTAGGATGCCTTAGCTGGACCCTTGTGGATGGGTGCCAGGCCAGAGCGAATTCGGGTGTGCACCTTACTCCTCCTCCCCCTGTAAATGGGCTGACCACACACAGGACACTGGGTTGCAAGCAGGAGAGGGCGTGGGCCGCCTGTGCCCTGAGGGCAGGGAAGAGGGCTTGAGGGCTGCCAGCCCCAGCCTTTCCATCCCCTTTCCCCTACTTTCTTAGAGCTAAGGAAAACCGCACATGCCAGGTCTCCAGGTGCTTCCTGGTCCTTCCAGGTCCTCAGGCTACCCAGGTCCCACAGGGGTGCAGTGGGGGGAGCAGCACCCTCCTTTGCTGCACCCTAGAGCCTGCCTCGACCTTGATTAATACCGACCTGCGCTTTGGGCTTCGCAGCCAGTGCGCAGCTGCAAGGCCTTTGCACTGAGCAGACGGTCCCTGCGGCTGCAAAGGGGGAAAGTGCCCTGGGTGCACGGTTCCCTGTCGGTGTCCATTTCGGGGGTGGGGTGGAAGCCAGAACCGGACTTGATCCCCTCAAAATACGATTCTAATTGTTGCCTTGAAACATACGCCGGGGCTTTGGGGTCAGCCTGGGCCTTGTTTCTCGTGGGTCGCCTACAGCAGCGAAAGGAGGCCTTGGCTGTGCTCCTTCCAACGGGAAGGGCGAAGGGCGAGCCGATCCTGCCTGAACCGGACACTGCTGGCAGACTCGCGCGCAACGGACCGTGACGGGGGTGCTGTTACCCTTCAGACTTTCTCCCCTCGTTTAATTCCTTCAGAGCTGATTGGAGTAAGGGGAACTTTCCGCACCATCTGTTTTCCTGACCCATGGAATCTGACTCAGGGACTTCTGCGGACTGGAATGTCCTGAACCGGCTTAAGATGGGACGGAACCTTCTGTGCCCAGGGCCCTGACTGAGTCACAGGGCAGCGTCCCGTGGGCGGGATTACTCCGGGCAAAAAAACCGCCCGCGTTCTCCGCCGACAGAACAACCTACTAAGGCCAAGCACTGAAGGACTGTGCCCGGGGTGGGGGGCCCAAAGACAGAGCCCACCCGCAACCCAGCTCCTGCTTCTTCTGCTCCTAGGGCCTGTCCACCGTCACTGGCTTGCTCTCCAAAACTGTTTCTCCTTCCAAGCGCTGGGTGAAAACTGGGCTTTGTCGCTGCGTCAGGAGGCTGTTGAGATGGAGAGGCATAGATGGTCCTGCCTTTCAGCCCAGCCTGAACCCAGAAAAAGGGCTAGAAGGAGTATCTTTATGACATAGGCCACATTTTCCCACAGAGCACTGTTCTAATTGGGTTGCATTTCTCACCGGTGGCCTGGCACCGAATGACTCACAGTGACATCCAGCGACACTCCAGCAGAGCCCACGGGGCCCCAGACCTCTGTAATCATCTACCCAAGGAAACTCTCTGACAAGCCTTTTTCTCTTGATCCTGGCAGGGCCCTCTGCTCACCGCTCAGTGTCCCTGGACTGGGCTGTCCTACCCCAGACACACACTCTGGAGCCCCTGGCTGTTCTCTCCTGACCTTGACCTTGAGGCTGTGAGCTCTGCCCTAGTTGCTCCGTTCTAGCTGTGTCTTCTCCTTTTCTCACTGAATTCCTTTAACTCGACGACCTTTGCACATTTTCATATGTTCCCCCCTCCCTCCAGTCCCCACATGGACGTCATCCCTGGCGTGACAAGCAGCTCCCCAGATTGTCCTAACAGCATCCCTCCCCCATTGTTGACACAGGGCTGTTATTAGCAAGTAAAGGAAACCCCTATATGATGTACTTGCACGTCTGAGCCCCGAAACAGACTGTAAAGATCTCCAACCCATTCTGCCTCAAGGAGAACGGGTCACTAAACAGGGTGTTCATTTATACCAAATACATTTCTTTCTACGTGCTAGATACTTTCCAAGGTACTCAGGACATAGCTGTGAATCCAACAGATAAAAACCCACGTGGAGGGGAGGGCACAGCGGCATTTGTCTCACGGGTAGAGAGCCCATTGGCTCGGGAGGCAGGAAGCCTGAGGAGCTGGTCGAGAAGCTTCCACTAAGCAGCCAAGTCACTTCTTCCTCTCTCATCCGGTCTCTTCACTCAACCCCCACCTGCGACCATCTAAGGGTGCTTTGATTGGTTACTCTCCTTATGCTACAGAACCTTTGGCTTCCCTGCCAAGGAAGGAGCGCTCCCCTGCCTCTCCTTAAGTGGGGCATTCACACCAGATCCCCTCTTGGCCCTCACAACTCTTTTCCGCTTTGATATTCTTTGCTCTCAACAAAGAAAGAAGCGAGAACACCTCTCCATCAGGCTAACCTGCCCGCCTTCCCCTCTTGTTCCCCTGTCTCCTCCCCTCCTCATTTCCACGTGGTCACAAACATTTCTCAAGTAACCTCTTCCTCAAAGATGGTTGCCATGAGTGGCAAACTCTTTGGGGTCCCTGCGATGTCTTTGAGGGCGTCTGTGCCCTGGACATGCTCAAGAAAGCCAGCAGACAGATCACAGGGAGGAATTCAGTACAGTTGGTGCAGCTGAACCACTGGAAACCAATTAACAGGCTGAACACCAGAGACAGGACGATGGCCAAAGAACAGGCACCCCGTGGTAAACAATTACCAGTGTGGGCAGGGACGGCAATGTAGGGCAGCTCTCAGCCAGGAAATAGTTTTCCAAGTGCAAAATGTGACTCCCTTCTGGAAGCTGAATCTAGGCAAAGGTTTTCTTTCTATATTTGGGCAGATGACCACCTGGTGCCTCGTACCTCCCCTAGGTCTCTGAGACAGCTGGTCTTGGCTTCCACCTCCCCTCCCAAAGAGAGCGGCTCAGGAGCCTTCTAACCTTGACCTTGTGAGTGATGGTTGTGAGAGAGCGGGCTAGGTTCTGCCATATGGACCAGGTCCGGGCAGGGTGCTCGTATTGTGCCCCTGCGTTTTGAGGACACTGGGTGTTTTCTGGCACAAGTGTGGCAGATCCTTTGTTGTTCGCTGAGAACATACTCCATGGTGCTTGTAAAGATTTACCAGTTTTGGATGAGTCTCTGGGCACCTTGAAATTAAGATGGATGTCCAGGCTTTAAGCACCCTTCTGGCAGGAATGTGGTTAAGCAGAAACAGAAGACTCTGGGGTTCGGGCCCGGCGGGGTGTGAAACAGTCCCACAAGCCCTTCAGTGCTCAGATCCGGAGGCTCGGGTCTGTCAGGGCCATGAGGACGTTAAACCTCCTAGCAACCTGTCACGGTCACAGGCATTTGCTGAGTACCTGCACGTCTCCATTTGTTCTTATTTGGTTCCTCAGAACAGGCTTGGAAAGTAATAGGTCCCGGTGTCAACATCTCTGCTTTGTAGAGAAGGAGACTGAGGCCCAAAAGGCTCTGGGCGTGTGTTTATCAGTCAAGGATGCTGGGGGACACTGTCCCGGCGCTGAGGCCAGGAGCCCCTCCCCCCACCCGCACTGTGATGTGTGTGTATGTGGCGGGGGGTGGGGGGGGGGTCTTCTGAGGCCCTGGCTCAGACAGGGTGGTGGTATTCACAAGAGCACGTTTCCAGTATCTCTTGCCAACCTCATTCTGGGTTTGCTAGTAACTCACGGAGGCTGGCCCTGACATCTGGCTTGATAGGGGAACTTAGCCCACTGGTATCACATTCCCTCAGAGGCCAGGGCCCCAGGACCCTGACAGGCATTTTTTTTTTTTTCTAGGTAGTTCCTGACTCTACTAAAACGAGACCAGAGAGGAAACCATCTCTCTTAAATATCAGGGCTCCCAGGGGCTCCGCTCCCTGGTCCCCACTCTGGTGCAGGCTTGATCTGAGGCTCTTTTCCTCCCTGACGCACTGTGGCCTCTGCATTATGTGGAAGTGTGGACCCTACCCCGAGGTCCCCTCCTTTTTGGCACTGAGTGGGGAGCTTTCTTGAGGAGCTTTCGGTCTTGGTCCCTAGCGATGGCTGGACTTTCTGCTGGTCTTCCCTTGGAAGAACAAAGAACTGCCATCCTTGACTTAGCAACATCAGCCTCCTTGCGTGAAAAACGCCTGCTAACAGCTGCTCGTGTTGCGTTTCTTAAAATGGCCCGTGAGGAAGTGTGCAAAAGCAGTTGTCCAGAATCCCTGTCTTCGTTGCCGTTGCCAGCCGAGGTGTGTCCCTAAACTAATGCCAGTAGAAACCTGCTTGCACTCTTCTCCAACCACAACGTCCTGCCCGGACCTCCCGTGGCTCACGCTGGCCCCAGACATTGCTCCACGCAGTAATGCCGGGCATGAAGCTGTTCGCTTCCAAGGCGCTCTCCAGGGCCTCGTTCCCCGGGGGGTCGATGTTAGGAACGAAGGAATCCATTGTGCACCTGCAGGAGTTTAATGTCTTTTGTGAACCAGGAACTGAGAAGTGTAACTAATGAGTACACTGTAGAAGCCTCCGACCACTTCATTAAATGTTGGAGCCGTTTCCCAGGTTGGCCGGAAATGAAAATCCCCAGAGAAAGGCTATCCCATCAGTTAATGAGGCACTTAAAAAAAGTGTGATAAACATTCAGGAGAATATTTATATTCATTTTGATAGACAAAGAGCATTTACCACACACCTCCAAACCCAAGCCCCCTGATCTCTGATGAGGTGTCGAAGGGGGTGGGGGAGGATGAGAGAGGTGGAGAAAGTCACTTCCCTCCATGATGTGGTCTTTGTCATCGAAGAGAGCCTAGTTTGGGATTTCGGGGTTCAGACGATTCTGTACTGTTTCTCCATTCTCTCAAAGGACGCTTCTGCCTTTCTGGCTTTTGATGCCTCTTCCAGAGCCCACCCTCGGTTAAAAGAGAGTCCCCAGAAAGTTCATGCCTAGGTGCCTGGCCACAACAAGTGTTTTGGGTGCTTGTTGCCTATGTTACCCACAACATCATCATCAGGGGCAAGGATGTGGCCCTTCTTGTGACTGGGGAAACAGACAGAGGTCGGGGAGGGCTGCTGCCCACGGCCCCTGCAGAGGGTATCGGCAGCTCCCAGGGTGACCTGCGTAGGCCAGTCTGGCCGGAGTGACGATGCTGGAGGAAGCCCAGCCTGCAGGAGCCCAGCCTGCAGGTCGGTGGGCTGCTGGTCAGGGTTGGGGTCGTGTTCCGCTGCAGCCCCTGCCCTCTTCCTGGGCATATTGGCGATCTGCGTGGTATAGAGACAGCAACGCTGACCCACCAGCCTGGTTGTAGATACAAAATCTGCACGCTGTCCTGTATAAAGAACCTCATTCATTGCCTAATGGATTGGCGTGAGGCCGTACTTTCTGCTGCCACAAGCTTAGCTCAGGCCCTGCAAACTGATCTCCCTGCTTCCAGGCTGCCTCGCCATCCTCGACTCTTTGTTCAGCTACCAAGAGGTCTTCCTAGAACTAGCTTCTGATTTGGGTCACGACACATTCCCGCTTTAAAATGTCTGCCGGCTCCCCTTTGCCTGCCGGGTCAAGTCCACCGCCCTTTGTGGGGCCTGCAGATCCCTTCACAATCACCCACCTGACACTCCCCTAGGAGGGCGTGCTCTCTCATTCAAGGCAGGGCTGGGCTTTCCCCACAAGGAGCTTCTGCGCATGCCCCTCCCACAGCCCGGAGGGCCGCTCCCCACCCCCTCTCTGCCCGCAAACTCCCTCTGCGCCCTCTGCGCCATTCCAGGCTTAGCTGGAATGATGTGTGGCCTTTCCTGACAGTCAGAGCAGGACCCTCCTGCCTGGTGAAGGACAATATGGCGCCTGTTGTTCAAGATCCGGCCCTGCCCGGTGGCCACCAGCCCTGCGCTTGGGCGTTGCTGAGCAGCCAGCCGGGCCTCGGCAAACCCTCCCCTGGGGGACTTGACCCACACTCCCATTTCACTCTCCTCATGGCGCGAACGTGTATACCAGAAACTGTCCACAAGGTGAAAATTGTGTGATTGATGATTAGGAGACAATGAACGTTGTTTAATCGTCTCATCATTTGGTGATAACAAAACGGAGAAGCCTTGAAACGCTCTCTGAACTCTAGCGGGGGTCTCGGGGAGGGGGTGCGAGGGGAGGTACTTCAGACGCACACACAGGGCTTCCTTGCATAGCGTGGGTGCTGGAACCCCTACCCCAGAGTCTGCGGACCCCTTTGTCATCCAGGCGCCGCTGGTTCCACCCCCAGTTGCTGAGCAGGGAGTCCGCATCAGAGACTCTGGGGACACTGGTCTGCTGGGCAAAGTCGCTCTTCCTTTCTGAACCCCCACTGTCTTGTGGACAAAAAGGAGGAAAGAAGACCTGTGTTTTTGCACTCTGGTCTCCCCATCCTCTGCCCGAACACGAAGGCACGGCCTCTGGGGCTGACTGCGCGTGTGTACCTTGACCTGCTCTCTCTTGCGCAGATGGCTCACACCGTGGATGGACTTCCTGGAGGATGGGACTGAGGAACCTAGACTGGTTGGCCCCGGGTGCCTTGTCGGGCCCAGCCTCGTGGGGAATGGTCTGAGCAGTGTGGCGTGGCCTGGAGAGGCAGGACCAAGTCCAGGAGCATTTCAGTGAGCCCAGCGGTGTCTCCTCAGAGGCCTCTTTCTGGTATGAATGGCACTGGTGGCAAATGCTCTCTGTAGAGTGGCCTACTTTTCTATGCTCCCAGACTGGCCTTTGCCCAGTCGGCCTCCCGTGCCTCCTCCGCCCTCTTCTTAAACCCCAATGAAAAGGCACTAGGTAACCCAGGTGCTCAGACTGAACGCCCGTGGCTTTGACCAAGCTCCTGTGAAGCTGAGCATTCAGATGTCCTTCCAAGACTATTTGTTGCAGATCAATAGAGAGATTTTCTGCCACTATTGTGCTTAGTTGGCTTCAGACTATTGTCAAATGAGAGAAGACAAGCATACTACTTACCACATATGGTGTTTTTATTTACAAGCCTCTTCCCTCTGGATCAGAAAGTCCTTGAAAGCAAAGGCCTGTCTGATTCATCTTTCTGTCCCATTTCTGGTGCATGTACTTGTTCAGTTTGTTGGCTCAATAAAATATAAAGTGATTGATATTTAAATAAGACTTGATTCATAAAAATCCAACATGCATACAGTTCAGTTCATGAGTATATGTATTTTGAAAACCGTAATGTCTGTATCAAGTAGGATGCATGCATCAACAACTATGAATCAAAAGGCAAAGAAATTAATCTCTCAGCCCCCTCATCAGTCCCCACTTTCCTCGGCTTTAATTGGAATAGTGTCACAGATTATGACAAATTAACTGCACCTTGAGTTTTTAATTTTAATATTTAAAATATATTAGAAGACATGTAAAATGTTGATATTTAATAGCAATGAAAGACATGCAAAAAAAACCCCTTTCAGTTTCTATTTTCCACCAACAAAAGGAAAATTATAAATAGCAGTAACCACAACACTGAAGGTGCAGCAATAAAACTTGGGGGCCTGCTACACGATCCTTTGAACAGCGAAGCAAAAATCATAAAGTCTTTTACAGGATTTGACTTACCTATCCTATCCTTACAAATTTCTCCTAAAGAAACAATTCAAAAGATGCAAAAAGTTGTATAAATGAAGATTTAGCATTGACTTCTATAGCAAAAAAACAGAAATGTGTCAATGTGCCAAGGAAGGGAAATAGTTTAATAAATTACAGTACATGTTGAAATATTACTTGGTCTGAAAATAATTATGAAGACTGTAGGTATTTGAAAAAAGAATACAAAATTGCTATGTTTGCTGGGATTATAAATGTTAAAAATACGCATGTGCGCCTACTGGCAAGCAGGTAATGTGCAGCCCTGACTGGTATGGCTCAGTGGGTTGGGCGTCGTCCTGTAAAGTGAAAGGTCACTGGTTCGATTCCCGGTCAGGGCACATGCTTGGGGTGCAGGCCAGGTCCCTGGTTGGACCGTCTGCCAGGGGCCACCGATGGATGTTTCTCTTGCACGTCAGTGTTTCTCTCCCTCTCATTCTCCCTCCCTTCCCCTCTCGCTAAGAATAAATAAATAAAATCTTTAATAAAAAAGGAATGTGCAAAATAAACTTAATCTTTAAGAATGAAATAATAAATGCCAAAATATTAACAACGGCTATCTCTGACTGAAAGGATTATGGGCGATTTTTATTTTCCTCTTCAATCTTCTCTACATTTTCCAAGTTGCCCTTTAACAAACAAAGAGAATGTGTTTTGTTTACAGGACAGAGTGAAATGGATTCTGTAAGAGTGAGCCTCTTCTGCCTGGAAAAATAATCCATGATGATGATGCGTATTACGGATTAGCGTTCACTTTGATACTCTTTTCTTATAAAATTAGGTATTACTTTTTTAAGTAAATGTATTGTATACCCAGAAGCTGACCACTTCTCACAACATCTGTGGCTGCCACTCCGGTCTTCATCTCTTCCTTGGATTCCGGAAGTCACAGCTTCTACTTGGTCTTCCATCCCATACCCTTGCCCATTCTCAGCACAGCAGCCAGAGTGCTGCTTTGAACGCCACCCCCAGGCAAGACTTCACTGCTCCGCACCTTGCAGTGGCTCCCCATTGGGGCTAAAAGGCCCACGGAATCTCTCTCCCCGCCCCCATCCCTCACCTCCATCCCTCCCTAGCTCCAGCCACTTTTGTCACCTGCCTTTTCTCTAACAGGCCAGATGTGCTCCCTCCTTAGGACCTTTGTGTCCCCTCTGCCAGAAACCTGTCCCCTCGCCCATATCCACACAGCCGACTCTCTCATCTGCTTCCAGTTCTCTGCTCAGATGTCACTTTGTCAATGAGGTAGGCCTTCACCACTCACGTTGGATCTCATCCTTGCCCTGACTGGTGTGGCTCAGTTGGTTGGAGCATCATCCCATACAACAAAAGTGACAGGTTCGATTCCCAGTCAGTGAGGATTAAAAAAATTCTAAAATCTGCAAAAAGAGAGCTCACACTCTACCACCACTGCCCCACGCTCCCCAGATCCCCTGACCCTGCTCTGTTTTCCATTTCATGTAACCTTCCCTGTCTCATCATATCGTTTGGTACCTGTATTGTTCCCCTTCCATTTCCCTGCATCAGAAGGTAACCTCCGTAAAGGCAGGGACTGGGGGCCAGCTCTGTTCACTGATGGACCTCACATGTATCTGATATACAGGTGCTTAATATGTATGTCTCAAATGAATTTGTTACAGATGTTTTGGATAAGATGAGGGATGCTGGCAACCCCACGAAGAAGGACAAGAGCAAGGTGAGGCCCAGGCCAGGGTTTGGAAAACTCACAAACCCCCCCCAGAGCCTGGAGCCATTTAAGTCTAGTCTGGATTGACACCGCAGTATCCCAGGGCTGGATGCAGGGCTGGCGCAGGGACAGCAGGTGCTGTCTAGACTGTGTTTCCCAGTTGGGAGGGTGAGAGGTGCTGCCGCATTCCCATGGTTTGTCCGCAGGTGGCCGGCCACTGTCGTTAACCGGGCCGGGGCCAGAGCAGACCCAGGCTGCTCGTCGGTGATGCTCCAAACAAGAGTGGACCCCTGGCCCCTACCTCTCCATCGGAGGATGGACATCAGAGGTGGTTCTCAGCTGGTGACAAAAAGGACCAACTGCCCAGATGTCCTCATTGTAAATAGTTGGGCATCAAAAACATGAAACTAGGAGCTTTGTTAATGAGGCCAAAGGACGGTGATTTTGTTTGTCCTCCCACAAAAAAAATGGTCCCAAATCAGCTGCGGGGTTTGAATGACTGGAAAGAAGGGCGGTAGGGGAGACAGGGGAGAAGGGGAGATAGAAACAATGTGTTGTTTTACTGGAACAAGGATTTCTTTCTAAGTGACCTTGGTCAGTATTCATACCCCTGGAGCTGCATGGTAATTGATTTTGTTTAACGTGCACATGAAGTGAAATAACGACCTTTGTAGCTGCAGCTCTTCCTAATTAAAGCAATTAATGGCTTTGGGATTCTCTGCACCCCTCGTCCAAGCTCATTCACGTGTTTCCTTTCCGTGAAGGGAAACTGCTGGGAAGCGTCTCTCCCGTCACATGTCTCGCTGCTGCCATGGCTCTTTGTTTGTTTCTGCAGAGACGGTCCCCACCGGTGACCCGGTCAGCTACGACCACTGGAGTAAACCCCACCTAGTCCAACTATCTTGTTCTTTTTCCCCTTAAGAAAACAGATCATACGTTCAGACGCTGACCACCCCTTCTGACACCTGCGGCTGCCAGCCTGGCCCACGCCACCGTCCCCTCCCCTGGTTACTGTCCACATGCAGGAGTTAGCTCCCATCTCCCACTGCGACCCCCCCCCCCCAGTCCACTCTTAGCACAGCAGCAGGACTGTCAGAGTGAGGCTTGCTTCATTGTACCCGTTGCCAGTTGTCACATCAGTGGTTCAGCTCTTTGGATGGGACTTAAGTGGATCCAAAAATACCTGCAGAGAGCTGTTCCCGCACATCGGCTGTTGGGGAGCGCTGCTGCTTCCCCGGCTGCCTGCAGGTGGAGGAGCGCAGAGGGACGCCAGAAAGGGCTGGGAGAGACTGCCCTCGTCAGGAAAGGAGAATGTCACATCGCCGGTGGAGGCAAAATAAAACACCCAATTTTATTTTTGTAATGTGAGCGACTGTCTTGTATGCTGTGAGTCACCAGAAGCCTGCTGGGCTTGGCTGGCTGCCTCCTCCGCGGTGGCCTCTGATCTGCTCTGCTTGCATGGCAGCGTGTGGCCGGTTCTGGTTTGGGGGCAAGGGTAAAGAGCTCACAAACTTCTCATCGCGTTGCGGGGTGTAACTCTCGGAGTGATTTCCAGGCTAATGCTGAAGTAAAACAATCTAGTGTTCTCTGCAATTCTGTTCAAAGGTAGCAAAGTACATCCTCGTATCATGGAAAAGGAGCATCTAAAATATAACCCAAGCCACAGGAAACTGTGCACCCATTTATCCCAACTTATTATGAAGGTCTTAATGCAGCATTCTGGAAAGAGAAACTTGTTTTGCCTCTTGGACAGGGCTTTGACATTGAAACCCATTTAAAACGGCAGAAGAGAGCATGGAGAGAGGCGGAGTTCAGTGGGTGGAATGCCTACTTTTGTCACACATGACAGCGACCTGTCGCTGGGCCGCTTCACCTACTTTGTGCTTGTGCAGGACCGTCTGCGGGAGCTCTGGGGTGACTGCTGGCCCACGGTCATGTTCACAGGCCATCTCTTCAGCAGGGCTGTCCCGGCCTGATGGCTGTTGGCCAGGCCCCCCCGGTCCTTTCGGGGCAAGGACTATTGTGTTAAAACCACCTGCCATCTGTTGGTGAAAATGTTTTGGATTCTAAATGATGAGTCACTTACTTCCCCTGCTGTTCCTTCTGCTGCCAGGACTAATTTACCTACTGGACTCCATCGGGGGGTTTGCTGGAAGACCTTACCATACCCCTGGTGCCATCAGTAGAGTCCGTGGCAAACAGTTGCCATTTCCACGAGGTAGGAAGAAGACACAGTGGTGATCTAGCCTGATCCTGCCTCTACGGCCCTTCCTGGATAAAGCCACAGCAGCCGACTTCAGCCGGGTTTGAGCTGAGAGTCCAGAAGAGGTGGCTCCATGTTTTCTCGCCAACGCTGTCTCACTAGGGTGACAGTGCCGATCACCAAATGTGGTGGTGCAGGGCAGGCCCTCCGTGACTGCTGGTTAAACGCATGACTGAGGTCTGTGATTGCGAAGTGGGGAAAGCTGACCCACCCGGGGCCACCGAGAAGAGTGGGCTGGGCCCAGCTTCGCCTGGGAGGCCAGAGTGCAGAGCCATTGGGAAGTCTGCGATTCCGATGTAGTCTGCCCTTGCCAACCTCAAGGGGAGAGTCTGTGGAATGATCTTTAGGAGAAATTCAGGAGCCTCTTTCCATAGAGACAAGCCTCATGCTGTGACAGAAGCTGACAGTGAGAGCTATTGGAGGGGCAGGCATCTGGAGCACAGGGGGAAGCAGAGCCAAGTGCTGGCCGGGCAGAAACGCGAAGCTCAGGTTAACAAGCCTCTCTGTCCACTGGAGTGTGCGAAGTCTTGGGCTAAATTAGAAGATGCGCTTCTCCATCGAATCAGTTTCACCCAGATGTTTTATTGCTAGAATCAACATCTGTTGTCCAAAAAAACCAAAAAATTTATTAAGCTGGTTCAAATCTAGTTTTATTCTTATAGCCTAAAACATTTCTATGCTTCCTGCCTTCCCTAGTTTCCATCACCCCAAAATTCGAAGCTACATAGCAGCAGCACATCCCTGAGTGCAGAAGGTTCTAACTCGTTTGAGCGTGCCCCATTCCACTGAAGCGTTCTAAAGATTTCCTGCCTGGAGAAATTAACGAGTCCCAGGTGGGTGGCGTTTTATTCTTGCCACTGTGTAGGTGTGATTTTGTGGGAGGCTCTTCCCCCAGCCTGCTAGATCAAAGGCAGAGTTATGTACTTGCGTCCTGGGTGGGAGGTGCAGCTCCTGTACAGCAAGTACCAGGCTCGAGCCACTGTCCATTCTGTCATGGTCAGTAATTGAGAGACCAGGCTGGTGGCATGCGCTGCCTGGGCTGACCTTTGCAGTCAAAGGAGCTGTTGACCAAACCCTGACGATCTTAAGAAATTTTGCCACCTGTTCTAGATTGAACTGGGTGGTGTGGGAAGCCGACAGGACAAAGCAAGCCTCCGTCAGTGGAAACGATGGTGGTGCTCATCTCCACGGCTATGTATTGATTTTCTGGAAGTCACGTTTCCAACCACATTCCTTCTCCGTGGCCAAGGTGCACCTGCGGTGGAGGCAGCACCAGTGATGTGCTTCTAGAACTCCTGCCTTCTCTGCTTGCATATTTGTTCTCAGGGCTTCAGGATGGCTGAGCAGGGAGGCGGGGGGCCAGGTTTCCCTGCTCTGAGTAGTGATTTGGCCGTAAAGGTGATCCAGATGAGACGGGGGAGTCTTGCTAAACTAGCAATACAGGAGAACTTTGGCAAATTGTTCACGTCACCAGAGTTGGAAAAACAAGACTGTGGTCTTCCATATAGCTACAGGCGAAGGCGGTCAGAAGTGCTTCATGTCAGTCAGCCAGATACTTGGTCACATGGTCTCTCAGCACAGGCACAGCACGTGACACCACACCCAGGTGATTTCTAAATCAGAGAAAAGGGGCGCCCCTGAGCCTCTGTGTTTAAAGCTGAGGACGCGCTGAAACCCAGGGATGAAACAATGTATCCACACCCAGATAAGCCAGCAGAGCCTGTAGTACAAACCTTGTACAGACTTGTAGGTCTAGACGATTCCAAAACAAAAGATTCCATTGCTGACCAAAGCAAAGGAAATCAGATTGCACTGGCTTTTCTGAATTTTGGAAGAATTTTGCACTCAGAGATTGGCTACCAAAAGTTGCAAACCTGGCCAGCCTCTATTTCAAAGTAGCTGCTGGCTAAGCTATGGCTGTGGAAGCGGCGCGCTTTCCAGCCTTCAGGCTGTGTTAGACATGCTGATGTAGTGGGAGATTTGTACTAGCAAAAGACCTGTTCTTTCCTGTGTGGCCATTTGCATAAACAGGAAACCCCAAGAAATTCTAGCCACACGAGCCCAGCAAAGGGGCTGCTTCCAAAACAGGGTCACCACCTGCTTCTTAAAGATGCTTGCAAGAAATACAAATGCCAGTTCAACATTTTTTGAACCCTGGTTATTTACCAGACTAGAATCCTCTCTGGGGAGTGTTTAATCCTGTGTCAAATACAGAAGGGCAAACCACTGGCTGAGAGAGAGGGAGAGAGGGGGTGGGGAGACAGATGATAGATAGATAGACAGACAGACAGATAGATATCACTGTAAAGGCGAGCAGGTGCTCCAAGAAGGTCCCAAACTCTAGGAAGAAGAAGGCATGGTCACAGCTGTTCCGGGAGCAGCCCTGGTAACTGACCAGTTCACTCCAGGGGTGGAGAGAATTTAACAACCGGAAGAGAATCTTCTTAGTGCACTTGGTGCAGGTGCACATTTCACTGCACATTTCAAAGGAGACACTTTGAAGACGCGAATCCCAAGAATCAGAGCTGCGCTGGGCTCCCAGGGCACTTGGAACCCTCTGCCCCGGAGGCCATGGCACCTGAGCATGCTCCCTGCTCAGAGACCCAGGACCCCAGCCGGGGGGGCTGTGGACTCAGATCTGCTCTTCCCCGTCTTCCTGGGAGATGCCCAGCACCGACTTGTGGGGGATCCTGCACTCTTGCAGAGACTTGGTGAGGTCAGAGAAACGTCTCCTGGGCACCTCCATCGTTTCGATGCAGCAGTGTTGGTAGGTGGCCTTGTTCTTGTGCTCAGCCACTGCCACGATGGTCTGCAAGTCATCCGTTGGCCGGAAGTGGCGAACAAACCTGCGGCCGGACGGTGATCTCACAGCAAGCAGCAGCCTGGGCTCCTGATCCGATGGCTCCTCCAGGACTCCAGCCCTGGAGGGGCTGTGTCTCCTGGTTTGGATGAAGAGTTTCTTCTCTGGAGAACGAACTGGAGCTCTGGAACTGGAACCTTCTTTGCGTGTCTTCATGGTGCAGGCCTCCTCTTGGTGCCGAGCCTGGATGCTGCTCAGCTGCAGGGAGCCAGCCTTGCTAGCAACTGTTTCCACAGCCCCCTCCTCTGGGGTCTTCCTGTTGATGGAAGGAAGGACCGGGTATTTATTGAGAGATGAGGAAGTCCCTATGGGTACCTGGTGCAGCAGCTCAGGGACCTCGTGGGGAGCTCCCTGATTTGGCGATCGGGGTGCACAGGCTCCTGGTTTCTGGCTGCCTGGCGAGTCGCAGGGAATGGCTGGAGGCGGAGAAGATGGGGTGCGGCGCGAGCACAGCCCTGCACCCTGGGGCTTGTGCAGACTTGGCCGCGTCCGCCCCTTGGCTGACTTGGGCCGTATGACGTGCATGCTCAGTGAGTTTGGCTGCCAAACGAAGCCGTCGGCTGCTGTGCTGACCACGGGGTTGCACTCAGCGGGGGCGACGGTCACGGTGGCTTCTGTGGCCATTGCTTATCAGCACCCCTAAGAAGGGAGGAGAAAAGAAAGGAGGCTGTTGGATTTACCTTCCTGGGACTTCTGGATCCCAGCCAGGTACCAGAATAAGCCAACCGGCCATAGTGGAGAGGGGCACCAGCTGCCATTCATTCATTCATTCCAGGTATTGGAACATATCAGTGAACCAAAATCCTTGCAACTTAAATTATCATAGGGAGGAAAGACAAGCGTTAAACCTACACGTAAATAGTAATAACTGCAATGAAGAAAATAAAGCATTGCATTTGAGAGTGACTAGGGTGGGGACTAACTCTTATTCTTAGTTGGGGAGGAGGAAGCTTTAAGCTGAAAGACTAGACTAATGAGAAGGAACATGTTACAACCTAGACCAGGGCCCAGCTAACCTTTTCTGTCCATGTTTTTGGCTTTGGGAGCCACGTGGTCTCGGTTCCAGCTACTCGACCCACCACTGCAGCAGGAAGCCAGCCACAGACAGTTACGTAACTCGGTGTTGCTGGGGCTGCCTTGGCTCCAAAGAGCCGAAGTAGCCCTGTGAAGTCACCAAGCAGGAAAGCCAGGCTCAGCTTCACGCCAGGGCTGAGGGGCAGACCAACCGACTTCTCCTTGCTCCCTGGTGAGAGATCGTCCTGCACCAGGGGACAGCAGCGGCCAGCTCTGCTCCAGTGTTCGCTGTGGAAGAGCCACCCTCTCTGACCCCCATTTTCCCTTTCTCCCTAAATCCTTCTCTTCTTTACCAATCTACCCCTGGCTTGTTCTTTCTTCATTTTCCTTCCTGCTGTCATCTTAGGTGGATCTCCACTCATCATTTAGTGCACTGTCCCTCCACTGCCCCAATTTTGTCACCAGGGGTGGAGGGTGGGTGGGGGGGAGGTTCCATTCCCGATCCACCCATTGGCCAGAACTTTCAGGGATGTCCTCGGGCTCTGGACCAGGGGTCAGCAAACCTCTCTGTACATGGCCAGATAGTAAGTATTTTCAGCTTTGCAGGCCGTATGGTCTGTCGCAAGTACTCAACTCCGCCCTTTTGGTGTCAAGGCTGTCACGGACACCGTGCACATGAATGGGGGTGGCTGTGCTCCAATGAACCTTCGTTTATGGACGTGGAAATTTGAATTTCATAGAGAGTTTTCACGTGACGCAGAATATTATTCTTCTTTTGATTTTTCCCAACCATTTAAAAGTGTAAAAGCTACTCTCAGCCCATGAGCCACACAGAAACTGGTGGTAAGCCGGATCCGGCCTGCGGGCCATCGCTGACAAACGCTGTCCCAGACCAACCGCAAAGGGGACTCGAGGCACATGCAAATACCATAGACGTGTGAGCCAGAGAGGCAGAGCGACGTCCCTGTGGTCACACAGCCAGCCAGCGGCAGGGCCTGAAACAGGGCCCACGTCTGTGACACCGGTCCCATTCCTGAGGACCAGGCTGGGCGTCTCCCCCCCCCCCCCACACACGCACTGCAGCCCGTCTCCTCCTGTTTATGTTTCCGTCTCACTGTTTACATTTCTGCCTTGGAAACACCGCGAGGGCCTCCGGATTGGTCTCTGGCACCGGGGGTGCTCAGGAGTGCTCGTGAAATCACACGGAGGCAGCGTCCTGAAGCCTGGCGGGAGGCGCGCGCACTTCTCTGTGCTGGCCCACTGTTACCAAAGCAGGCCTTTTCCTCTTTTCCCGCCACCATGGTGGCCCTTTCACTGACACCACCACAGCCACCTCCTCCTCCCAGTCCCCGGTTACATCCTCCCAGGACACGGCAGTGTCTTGGGCTCCCTGCCTCCCTCTGAAGGCCAACTACCACCCAGACTGCTGTCCTCTCCATCCACAGGCTGACCATCCCTCTAAACACCTTCTGGTAACCACCCAGTGCCTCGTGGCCCCTGAAGAAGCAGTGTGTTGGGGTGCAAGGAACACAGGCCCTGGAGCCCTAAGACCTGGGTTCTGCTTCAGGCTCTGCCTGGAGCTAACTAGGCAACCAGAGGGCAGTCACTCCATGTTTCTGGTCCATCACTTTCCTCATCTCTAGAATTAGCTCTATGACCTTGAAGACATTATTTACGCACCTCTGCACACTGGTCTCTTTATCTGTAACAGGAGAATAGTCATATGAAATAACGTAGGTCAGGCCGTGACCACCAGGCTCAGTGCATAGTAAAGACAATTCAATGGTAAGGGTTTTTTTTTTTTTTTGCTTTTGTTTTTGGTTTTCTGTTTGCTTAGCGCTTTTATTATTCTAGGTCCAAATGCCTTAGCTGTTGTCCCAGAGCTCTTCCTCAGGGTGTCGTCAACCCTAACCAGCCCGGTGCATGGTGGGACTCATGCCTACCCTGCCCACTGCACGGAAGCGCTGGAAAGGTTGATCTCGGTGAGCTCTGGCCTATTGAAATTGCCTCAGAAAGATGAGACAAATGCTT
Organism: Anoura caudifer; assembly: GCA_004027475.1. Classification (NCBI taxonomy): domain Eukaryota; kingdom Metazoa; phylum Chordata; class Mammalia; order Chiroptera; family Phyllostomidae; genus Anoura; species Anoura caudifer. The sequence goes on along the minus strand of PVKU01000831.1, from coordinate 210,615 downwards.
TCTAATAAACCCCGTCTAAAGCCACACGTTAATCTAATACCACAAATTCACTTACTCCAAGCTCCCTTCATCACACAATTCTGAACACCCTTAGCTCTGCACTGTGGCACTGCCATCCCGGGCGCGTCGCCATCGTTGCCTAGTTGCAGAGAGTATCCTCCTCCTCTCCAGTCAAACCACAACCCAGCAAGACACCATATTCCTATGTCTCCCTGAAGTCCTACTCAGGGCAAAACCTCAAGCAAGCTACCCTGTCTCTGTGAGCCCAACAGCCTCTGTGCTTTCCCCTTTCTGCTCACAGAGCCTTCCCACCCTCGCATCTCCCTCTTCCCCCCAGTCTCTCACACCCAATCTGGCGGCTGGGGGTCCCGGGAGCCTTCTCCTTGGCATCGGAAAAGCCTGCCCATCTCCTCGCTAATTGAATCTATTTTCTGATCAACTGTGAAGAATGTGTTGGGTTTTTTTCCCTTTTGGTTTAGTTCTAAAGTCTTTCACTTGTAACGAAGCGGATTCTGCACTTTCGCTCTGCACAGCACGAGAAGGGCACGGCCGTCCAACTGTTCCACCACAGATAAGCGCGCCCAGCACACCACCTCCCCCTCTCTGCCCACCCACCCCCCCGGCGGAATGGCTATTAATTTGCCACAGCTTCTACAGAGTTATCACAGACTTGGCTTCTCACTCCCACACATGCGTCAGGAAGGTTTCACTGTCAGTGAGTTTGGTAACTTAGAAACCTCTTCTTTAACAACTTTGAGGAGGAAAGTCATGTGTTCTCCCAGGCTCTCTGCTGGCTTATTTTTAACAGTCAAACTTGAGTATGTGCAGGCCCTCTCGCTATACCTTTTGGTACTATATAATTATCCGTGTGCAGGGGGTGTCATATGCAAGACACAGTGGTCATAAGATAACATGACTGCGAACTATCTCAGAGAAGAGCCCCAGTGATGACTCATTCTTATGAGCCCACTCATGGTTATTTAGAGACTCACACCTCCTTCAGGTAAAACCGCTCCATCGAACCTGCTTTCATAACCCTCTGCCTCCCCTCCGGCGCAGGGACCATCTGTTACGTGACAGGAACGCCAGCTCTCCCCAGCATCTAGAACAGGGACAGGGGAGGTGCGGCCAACAGGTGTTTGGGGACCCAGCCTGATGGTGCACCTTTACAGTCCCACCTTGCGCCCCCAAGCCCTGTCCACCGCCCCCAGCGCAGAGAGGCTGCCGCAGCCCTCCTCCTCCTCCGGATCCCCGCTACGCTCACGTCACCACCTCTCCGCCTGGCAGGCACAACCACGGAGCGATCCGACAAGATCTAGGCGCAGGCACCCATCAAGCCGCCAGCCGAAGAGGCCGGTGGCCTGTTTACTTAAACAGAAAAGCTGCACCCAACAGGCCTGCTGGGAGTCAGGAAACAAACTCTGAGGACTGTTTCCAAGGAACTGCCAAAGGGCAGGTGCTCATTCCTTAAGATTAATCACTGCATCCACTGGAAAGAAGGAACGTGTGCTAGGAGAGGCGAAAACCACATTCCTGCTTTGCTAGGGCCCACCTCCCACCAAGGGGTCAGACCACCCTATTTCACTCACAACGCACATCTAAGCCTACAGTACATGCAATAAAATGTAGCCACCCACATTCCATCTGCTGGTATGTGCCAAGGACCCATACATCTGAAGCAGTCTTTTAAGAATATTTATCAGTTAATGCCCTTCCCCTCCCCTTTGTGAGGCTTTCAGGAGGAAATGCGCTCAGAAGAACCAACAGGAGAGAGTAGTGGGCCTGAGGATGAGAAAACTTTGGGACCATTCCCAGTTGGAACCAGGACTAATGATGCCAATGCACTGACCTCTACAGAGCGCCACGTGAAAGGGGGTGTGGAGAAGTTGGATCACAAGCCACTAAGTGAGCAAAGGTTTGGAAAAGGAAGTGGGAATGATTCCAAGGGGGATTGGTGGAGGGGAACAGCTCAATTATTTCCCAGGACTGGAAGCTCCGGAAGGAAAGACGCCTAAGCAGCAGCAGAAGGGCGGTGTGGGGGAGGGGCAAGACCGAGAGTCTGGAAAGTGAGAGCTGACTTGGGCGAAAGAGCACCCGTGTGGGGGAGGCTCAGATCTGGTTCCGGACTCTCCATGTGACTGATGAGATGTCCTTTTGTCCCTCTGGGTCTGTGTCCCGTCTCTACTGCCCAGCCAGGAAGGCATGGCTTAACGGATTCCCAGGCCCCTCGGCTTCTGCAGAGCCCTGGAGTCATCCTGTTCCGGCAACGGTGAGCTCCGGGGGGGCTGGCTTTGCCACTGGGGCGTAGGCACCACGCTCAGGGCCCCTGTCCTGTCTCCCAGGGTTCTCCCGGTTCAGGTGTGGGGAGGCCCACCCGACGACGACAGGCTGGGGGGTTGGGTCTGGCCTCTCCCGGTCCCTTTCAGGCCTGGGGGCGTGAGCAAGACAGGGGGCCAGAGGCCTGGGCTCGCTCACCTCACCTCTCTGCTCCATCCGCGGCAGCCACCGACTGGGCTCAGTCCCCCCTGGTAAACAGCTCCGGTCGCCTGGGCAACCACGCCGGTGGGGGGCCACGTGCTTCCGGCCTGGCCAGAACTGGCCTGGCCGGGCTGAGGTGGGGCAGGGGCCAGGCACGCCGGTGGAGGCGGAGTAGGCGATCCGGATCCTGCCTTGCCTTCTTGGCTTTCCTGCCTGGTTTCCTGTCTCCTGGGGAGGGAGTCTGGAGCTCTGGCCTGGGGGCTGGGGGCGAGGAGCAGTCTGCTTGCCAAGCTTGTTTTGTGACCCGGACCCTGTCAGCATCCCCAGTTTTTAGAGGCAGCTGCAGGACTAACTGATTCCTGGCGACCCTCGAATCTGAGTGGCTGCTTTGAGGATGTCTGTTTGAGTTGGGAACCACTTTTCTGCCTTATCTGCCCTCATTTCCTCCCCCCCCCCCCCCCCCCCCCCCCCCCCCCCCCCCCCCCCCCCCCCCCCCCCCCCCCCCCCCCCCCCCCCCGTCGGGTCGCCGACAGCCAGGTACTGGGGAAAGCTCGACCAGCCACATGAGGTGGATGGAAACGTGCGGTCCCCAGCCTCAGCTGAGCCCTTAACCCTACACAGAAGTCCTTCCACTCTCCCCAGCTCAGTTCTGTCTCGTTTCTCCCCAGAGGCTGTTTCAAACCTGTCTGTCTCCTGAACCTCCCCCCTCTCCCCTTACCTCTTCCTGTTCAGAAGGTGAACTTCTCTTTTCAGAGAGAAAATAGAAGCCATCACGTGGAAATGTTCTCAGCTTTCTGCCATCGGACCGACAAACTTGTCCACTCGTGTCTCCCTGCTTTCCCTCTCCCTCCTGTTCTGGTGCAGGGGGACATGTCCTCTGATTCTGTCCTGGACCACCTGCTCCTCCACGTCTGCGCTGAAGCCTGTTCTCTGTCACAGGGCCACATGTGTGCACATGCTCACCATAGTCCAGGCCTTTGTGCCTGCTCTCCTTTTTGCCTAGAACATTCTTCTCTAATCTCCCCAACCCCTCCTCCCCTTCCTTTCCCTAATGCTCACTTACCCTTCAGAGCTCACGTTGGAATTAAGATAGCTTCAGAAAGAGTCCTAACTGGACTATCATCTTCCGGGCATTGTTCTAGACTCTTAGAATACACAGGTCAATAATTTAGTGACAACACTATTAGAAGATAATGTTAGTGGACCCGCAAGAACCCTATTACCAGAGGAAAGAATTAGGATTCACGTCTTAGCGCTGTGGCAAAATAGTTGCTCTCTCGTCTGACACGTGGAACGGGAGCACAATTCGAGCATGATGCCAGCCCTCCTCAAGACGTTCCCGTTCGGTTGAGAAGACACCTCGCACACCCAGAGAGTTACAGATCAGATTATTCTCAATGCAGTTTGAGCCAAGCGTGGAAGAGCAGGCACAGGCCGGACGTGATGACCCGCGAAGTGATTGGTACTGACACGGAGGGCTTTGAGGTCTGCGAAGGAGGCAGCCACTCCAGCGGCGGAGTTTCTGCTCATCTGTAAAGGAAGCGCCTCGTCTGTGGGAGCTGCCGGTGAGGGCCTGGCTGGGAAGGCCTCCTGCTCGGGTCACCCCCTCACCCACCCCGGACACCCAGGGAGGTATCTGAGGACCCAAGCGGGTGCTGGAGGTGGCAGTTTGGGGGAGCTGATGGGTTTGCAACTCTGTGCTGGTGGCTTATTTCCTGTAGCTGCTTCTGTCACAGTGTCTAAGCATGCTCTTCAGCCCCTGAACGCCCACCGGAAAAAGATGAAAGTGGATTCTTCATCAGCTATTTTAATAGCACCTAAGAGTTATGCAATCTTTTGGAAAATCAAATTGGCTTCTCACCCCCTTTGTGTGTGTGTGCACGCGCGCGCGCACGCACGCTCGTGTGCACACGGGCAGGCCATGGGATGGTGCTTGCGCCTAGGGTCTCTAACGTTTAGTTAGCAGTGCGTGCCTTGTGCTCCAGGTGTGAAATGAGAGGAGGGCTGGGGGCGGGGAGGAAAGGCAGCTGGCTGGTCAGTTGCTGCGCCCACCTGCTCTTCAAAGAGAGGCTGACTCTGCTGCATTTGTCTCCCATCTTGCTTTAAAGAAGGTGTCTGCAGCCCCGGCCAGCATGCCTTAGTGAGTTGGAGCTGCGTCCTGTAATGAAAAGGCTGAGGGTTCGATTCTCCATCAGGGCACATACCTAGGTTGCAGGTTTGATCCCCCATTGATTCCCCAGTCCAGGCTGAGTGTGGGAGGGAGCCCACCGATGCCTCTCTCGTGCATCATTGTTTCTCTCTCTCCCTTCCTCTCTCTTTAAATGCAATGGAAAAAATGTCATTGGGTGAGGATAAAAATATTAAAAAGGTGTCTGCAAAGGACAAGCCTTATAATGCACACACGCAACGTGGGTTCTCGGCAGCGTGGTCAGAGGTCACTGTCATGCCCGCTCACACGTACACTCACTCTCCCTCCTGGCCACCGTTCCCTCTATGCCCCAGGCCTCTCCCTGACTTCCAGCCAACTTGCTTCCCAAATGGGCCCTTGGATTGTTCACCTCCAGGGTCTCTGCTCATGCCTCTCCCACCCTGCTCCCTTCCTTGAAGTTTATCCAAATTCACTGATCCTTCAAGGCCCATCTTAAAAGTCACCTTTTTCACGGAGGCTTTTCCAAAACACCTTCTCTCTCCCCAAACCTCATGTCCTTTTTCTGGTCCCTTTTGGTCCGGTAGAACATGCCAGCCAGGAAGGCACTGTGCACCCTCACTAGGTCAGCCCCTCTCATTTTCCGTCGAGACAGCTTTCAAAAACGACTGAGCCTCGGGGCCCCTGGCTGCTGGGTGGCAGAGCCGTTTTAAAATCTCAGTCCTGCTGACTCCAAAGCCCACCCTGGACCCAGAGTTCGCCCCCGCCCCCTGCACTCCTACAAGCACTTTGCATCCTATCCACCTATTGCCCCACCACGGGTGCTGCGGGCGTGGCCTCTGGAGTCCGTTGGAATCTTGGCTGCACCGCCTGCTAGCTGAGAAGCTTGGGTAACTGGTTTAACTTCCCTGGACCTCAGTTTCCACATCCGTGGAATGGGGATGATAAGAAGCGGAGTGCTGCAAGGGTGAAATGAGAGAATGCATGTGAGGGTCGTAGCACGCGGTAAGGGCTTAGTCAGGGTTAATGCTCATTATCATATTTTTTATGTTACACTGCACATCTGCTTCAGTAGGTCATGAGTCCGTGTCTGTGCCCCCTACTTTGCCCACGCAGTGCCTGCCTCATGGTAGGTGGTTGGCAAGTAAGAATTAAATTGATGGTGATGATGATGATGTTGACTCCACAGCTTTTCTACTGAGAGCTCCAGCAAGCTGCCAGCTGGTATCCTCCCTCCCCCTACGCCTTCCCCCTCACTGCCCCCCATTCCCCGCCCCCCCCAAGGATATCCAGCTCCAAGTCTAAATGACCTCCCCCAGGGCTGGGCTGAAGGCAGGAGCTTACTTGCTTTTCACCTTTGCAGTCTCTGGCAAAATGAAAGCTTTTCTTGGCGACACAAAGTCCCTCACTGTGCTTCAGGAATGGCACTGCTGATGTGGCTAGAGCCATCTGCCCCTGCTCTCAATGGCCCCAGGTTCGCAGGCTTGGTCAGTTATTGTTTTAATCATTTCTCCCTCTCCTTTGCCTTCCTGCTAAGAGCAGCCACTTGAGCTTTATTCCTGTTCAACTTCCGGGTCTGAGAAAAAGAACCTGATGCGTTGCCAGAACTGTGTCTGAAATAAGAGTGCTGTGGCATCTGCTTAGATGCTTGGGTCGTTGGGTTTTGTGTTCCCTGCTGTGTTTTGGAGAGGGGCAGCTCTTTGGTCAATGACCCACAGGCGGCAGGAGAACTGCTGAGGGGCTCAGGTTGCCACCTTTGGAGTGAGACACCCTTGGGCTAAGTCCTTGCTCTGTCAATTTGCAGGGATGAGCACCTGACCTCCGCGCTTCTCAATTCCCTCCTCAATCAGCTGGGGCTGATTGTGTCTGCCTCCTTGGGAGCATCCCAAGAGGATTCAGGGAGATAATCCATGGACTGTGCTTAGCCCCGTGCTGGTCCTCAGTAGGTTGTATTTTGTTGTTTTGATTTCTGTAACTTGCAGCGTGATTGTACTCTGATCGTCCATTCATTCATTCCCCAAATGCTCAATACTGCCCATCTCTCCATGCTTGGTTTCCTTGGCTGCAAAATGAGGATAATATTAGTACCGATCTAGCTGGGGGATGCGAGCACTTCATGCGTAAATATATGTGAAGTGCTCAGAAACTGCGCAAAGTATGGAATAAGCGTGTTGCAAGTGTTACCCACCCTTATCATTATCACTGGCTCGTCCTGGGCACTGTGCCATGGGGGCTCCAGGGATAAAGACATGAGCGCGATGGAGTGAGCCTGGACTCACGGATCGTTCAGGCTCTTTCCTCCTTGCCTTCTCCATGGGGAAAAAAGCCAACCCATGTTTCCTCGCTGTCTGAGGTGAACTGAGGGGTCGAGAGGGTGGCTCTTCGACACCCACCAGCTTGCGGGCTGTTGCCTTGGAGGCCGGCCTAGGAGGCCACGCCACACTTCCTGCTGGCGCTCGCCCTTCATCAGGTCCCTGGGCCTCAGTTTCTCCATCTCTAAAATAATGATAAACCCTCTCCCATTTTTCTGAGGATTAAATAGTGTAATAGCCATGAAGCCTTTAAAGAAAACAGCACCTAGCACTTAATAATTTCTTAATAAACGTTGGGAATGAATGATAGGCACTTTTAGTCTTACTTTAAGGAGAGGAAGCCTAGGAGCTAAGTTGGCAAATAAGATACCCGGGCATTAAGGACGGAAACACAGGTGGGGGGAGGGTAGCTACCATGCAAACGGGGCTCAACTTTCCTGCACTGGATTTCCATCGTGAACCTCATACACGCCTTTGAACTTGGGAACAGAAGGAATACTGACTCCTCAAAAGAAAAAAATAAACAAGGTGAAGAGATAGTATTGCCAAAGAAAGAAATTAAAAGAAAAAAAAAACCCTTGCACTTTTCAAACAACTGAAGCTTTCTTATCTTTATATTTAGGTCTAAATACCAGAAAGAGTATCATATTTAGAGATAATTGGGTTTGAAAAAGATCTCTTTGCTCTGAGCTCCCCACTGAGGGCCTTCCAAGGTCTGCACTGCAGCTGGGGCCTCATTTTGGTCCTTTCCTCTCCGAACAGGAGTTCAGCGACCAGCCCCTGGGGACCAGAGGAAGCTGTGATCTAGGGGCCTCGGACCCCTGGGCTTCTCCGGAATGAGGGTCCTCGGCATTCTCGTGGTCTTCGCCTCCTGCTGTGAGTAGAGAGCAGCTGCAGAGGTCCAAGGTGCTGTCCTCCTGCCTCTGTGTGTGTGTGTTCTTGGGCAGTCCCTCCTGGGGTGGCTTCGGGTGTCACTCAAAAGAGAATCCGGAGTAGAGCAGGCTCCCACCCACGTCCTCCTGCTTCTGTCTCTTCTGCAAAATGGGCTGATCCAGTGCTGGGGCCTCCCACAACTTCTGGGAAATCAAAGGTCTCAACCACTTGCCAAGAAAGAGGGCGTTTGACTCTGTTTGACCACACGCAGCCCCTTCAGGGGTCCTTCCTCCGAATGTTAGTTACCCTCATGTCAAGTCATGTGGATTCCAGAACGCAACCATAGGCATCTACCTAGCTCACTTAGGAACAATTCTTTTCAATCAGAAAGGCATTCTTACGGTGACTTGTGGAAAAATTGGTGATCAAAAGTCATCGCTACCGGGAGATCAGACTGCATACCTCTGCAAAGTGAAAAGAACATAGTAGGAAACAGTGTTAGTTCTGTTGGAAAACCCTTCGACTCTTTGATTAGTTGAGTGGAGATTTGTCCAAATCCATTCTTCCACCTGTTTCAGCCATGGTGCAGTAACTTTCGGGTCCCTAAGTCAAAATGTCAAAAACGAGGTTCTCATTTTCTCTTATCAGTGGTGGAATGTGCAGTTTTCAAGGTCATGATGTGGGAGACCCATAGGCAGGAAATGCCACTTCTGCTGTCCCCCACCCTGTGGTGTGCCCAGAAGATCCCACCCTCTCTCTAGGGGCCACTTGTGCAGCAGGGACCGCCCCCAGGCTTCAGCCCCCTCTTTGGAGCTTTGTGATGAGACATCCGAAACCACAGTATGTGATGGGAAGGCTCCTGGGAAAATTTCCCCAAGCCTTCTGTCTCTGTTGTTAGTTCTTCAAGTTCATGTTTTTATTTTATTTTTATGGCAAGATTAACATATGCTTGTAATTAAAAAGTAAAATAAGTGCGTATAGAGTAACAAAATAAAGTCCCTTGTTATCCTCCCTGACTCCGCACCTTCTCCTACACCCAGGTGTAACCATTTATTAGAGTTAGGTATACATCCCAGCCCTGGCTGGTGTGACTCAGTGGATTGAATGCTGGTCTGCAAAGCAAAGGGTTGCAGATGCGATTCCCAGTCAGGGCACATGCCTGGGTTGCAGGCCAGGTCCCCAGGAGGGAGCGTGCGAGAGGCAACCACACATTGATGTTTCTGTCTCTCCCTCCCTTCCCCCTCTCTAAAAAAAAAAAAAAAAAAAAAAAAAAGAGTTAGGTGTGTGTCCTCCAGGGCTTTGGACACACGCACACATTTTAATGGAAAAGTAATACATGCTCATTGTAAAAAAAAAAAAAAATCAAACAGCATAATCACACACAAAAAAAATGTTGTCTGCTTTTCTTTCCACCTACCTCCTCAATCCCATTGCCTTGGGGTATTGCTATTAAAAGTGGTGTGTTTTCCAGGCATCATTTAGTTACAATCCCCCGTCAGTGGGTTGGAGGGTAGTTCCAGCTTTTTGACATCACAAGGCCGCAGCAAACACACACCCACACACTCCCCCCAACTCTTGTAAGCATTTTTTAGAAGTAAAAATTGCTGGATCCATGCATGTTTGCTATTAAAAGTTGGACTAAGGTTATCTTTTCTGCCCCCGAAGTATTTTGCGTCTCCTGGGAGACTGTTCATGCCCTGCGATATTTGTAGGGCCTGGCATTTCTGGCTTTGAACTTCCCCCCCTTCACGCTGAACAGCAGACCTGAGGGAGTTTCCTCCTGGCCGGGTAGGTTTTTACTTTGGGGAAGATTGTAGTTGACGGTATGGTTCTGAACCTCCTGGAGACTGGCTTCTCATCCTGGACTAGCAAGAAACCAGCCGTGTGACACTGTGGATCTGATCCAGTCTCCTTCCCCACAAGAGGGGCCAGGGATCCTGGCCTGCCCACGCACCTCGCTCAGGGGCTCCTGAGTCCCGGGACGCAGAGCGCTCAGGACAGGGAACGCGGCCAGAGTAGCAGGGCTCTCACGTCACCACGTCCCCTCCCCGATTTCCTCATTGGCAGTGGTAGCCCTCACCCACAGCAGCTTCTGGCAGTTTCAAAGGATGGTCAAGCACATCACGGGACGGAGCGCCTTCTTCTCCTATTACGGATACGGCTGTTACTGCGGGCTCGGGGGCAAGGGGACCCCCGTGGATGACACTGACCGGTGAGTGCAGGCCTCCCCCCATCATGCACTTTGCATTGAAACCCATGTTTGAAGAGAGGGGATGTATCGGGACTTTTGCATTGCAAGTTAACAGAAACCAACTCAGGTGAACCCGAGCAGAAACTGACTGGGAGCTGGAGGGAGGTCTCGAGGAACTGGAGACCAGGGCTGAGTCTCTGAACGTGCAGCCTGCGCAGCTGTGTGGGACCAGCATTCCCGGGGCCCTGCAGCTTCTTACGTTTTCGTTTTGTGCCAGGCCTTTCAAATGATGCAGTCAGTCCTGCTCAGAGCTCTGGAAACACTTTCAATTCTCACGGCAAATGTGGTCTTCTCTCAGCCCCCCAGTTGTTAGGACCCGCTGTCTCCTGGCTCTAATTCCGTGTTCCAGGAGAGAGAAGTCGAGTGGCCCAGTTGGGAAAGTCACCCATCTGGGTGAGGTCACATGGCACAAGTCTGGCTGCCAGGCCCACTCCAAGGATGGGGCCCAGGGAGTGTGAGTTCCTGGAAAAGTGGAGCTTGGTGTGATCTGGCGAGGGTCTGGGAGGCAGGAAACAGGGCAGGAAACAGGGGAGCCCTGGAGGGGACCTGACACCGACAAAATGCCCCTCGCGTGCCGAGTGCTGGAATTGGGGATTTGCACGTGGGACATAATTCAGTCCTCGCAGTGAGTGGTTGGGGCAGTGTTCCGTCCCTGTTGTGCGGGCGACAACAGGGAGGACCCACGAAACCCAAGTGGCGAAGCCCAAAGACGTGCAGCGACTCTGTGGCAGAGTCCGGATTTGAACAAGAATTCGCTTGTTTTAATGTCAAGGCCCTTTGATGCTCTGTGCCTCCCCTGTTCAAGTTCAAAGGCAGATGAGAAATGTAACACTGTTAGCCAAAGATGACAGATGGCAGAGAGCCTGCTTGCAGATGGGGACAGAAAGGGGGAGGACTGAAGCATCTGGCCAAGGGCATCAGCCAGAAGCCTTTTCTTTTCTGTGTCTTGGAGTCCAATGCCAGGTGTCGGCTTTCCTGCCCCTTGTACGCTGGTTGAAGAAATGAGCCGAGGCCATTCCTCAGCTGTTTCCTTCCCTCGAATGTTCTCCCCTCCTGCCTCTGCCCCCACCCCGTCACTCTGGGCACCGCGAGAGTGAGAACTGAAACGTTATGTGTTTTTGCTGACAACTGTCTCCTCAGAGACTGTCACAGTGCTTGGCATATAGCAGGTGCTCAGTAAAAAGTCATTAAGTGAATGAATGAGTACACAGACCTAAAGCAGAGTCCTGAATCCGTCAGTTTCCTGCTGTGTACTTCTGGGAAATTCACATCCGAGTCTCATTTCCTCCCCTATGAAATGGGGACAGTGGTCATACTTCGTAGGGTTACTCTGAGGCTAGTGACATATAGGTACTGGACAGGGAGCACCAATGTGAGTGGTCACTAATCGCGTTTTTAGTATTGTCATTCATTTACCTTCCTACTTCCCACGCCTTCTCGTCCAGGGGAGCAGAAAGGTGAGTCCTTTCCGCCACGGTCCTCCAGCCGACTCCCCAGGGCCCAGCCGAGGTACAGCCCCTCTCCCCCTCTGGTCTGGCCCCCAGGTGCTGCCTGGCGCATGACTGCTGCTACGAGAAGCTGAAGCAGACCGGCTGCCAGCCCCTGCTGAACAGCTATCAGTTCCACATCATCAACAGCACCGTGGTCTGTGAGTAGTCTCTCTGCAGGGAAATGCCTTTGAACCCGAGCCTTCCCTTAACATCTGCCTCCTCGTGGATCCACAGTACCTTTAGGGATTGAGATTTTCCCGAGTGCTTTGAGATGGTAAGCGGCGGCGATGCCAAGAACCAGAGCTTCCTGTGGTTCCACAGTCCTTGCTGTGTCTCTTTCTGGTGGCTCCTGCCCGCAGCTGTGCCCCGCACCCTGTGGGAGCGTGGAGCCGGCGCATGCGGCACATGCTCATTAAACCGCTGTTGACTGGAGATTATGCTGGATTTGCAGCTTCGCTTGGCAACTGTTGCTGCTGAGAACTAGAGTCTTCCTTATGTCTGCCATGCATTGACAAAGCAGCTCTGCTGTCTTTCAGTTGAACAAATGTTTGTTAAGGGTGATTGCATGCCAAGCATTGTGACAGGGACTCTGGGGGACACAAAAGTAAATGGGAGGAGGTGGGGAAGGGAACTCACATGTCATCAAGGGCATTCAAGGAAGAGGACAAAGGACAAGGGCAGGCAAGTACCGAGTGTCCAGCACTCGGGGAGTGGCCCCGATGTCCAGGGAGATGTTCCGGGGCCGCCTTGGGGTGGGGGGCAGGGGACGTGGCCGGGGCCAGTTCGGTCTAAAGAGCACGCACTTGAGAGCCCTGGACCACGGGCTCCTTGTGAGTGCCTCTCGTTCCAGCAGAGTGGGTGGTTTGACCTCCCTGGAGAGTGTGCGGAGCAGCAGGAGCCCCTTCGTGCCCACATGTGTGTATTCACAGCTGTGAGTGTGCCTTGAAGTTCATGTCTCCTCCCGAGGTCAGGAAACCGCTGCCTCCCTTGTCCTCAACTCCCCCATTACAGGGGGTGCTCAGCACTCAGACCCGGGTCCCCACTGCGTCCCCACCCTGGGTTCTGGCTCAGGACACACGAAGATGGACCCAGGAGACTGTGCAGTCTCCCTGGTCCCAGTGGTGAGACCTGAGACGCGGTGGGCTGGGGGCTCAGGGCCCCTGCCTCGGGAGGGCCAGCTTCAGCTCCCTCTGCTTCTCAGCCCCCAGAACCCTCTGCCCCCAGGCACAGTGCCCGTGGGGAGAGAGCCCCCTTTTTCCATGGGAGCTCAAGGAGACTTCCAGTGGTGGCGCTGTCTGGCCATGACTGCCCTCAGGCCTAAAGCAAAGTGTCTCTTCTTTGAGGCCCCAAGGTCAGGTCCAGGAGATGGGAAGAGATCAGGGCCTGGTACAGGGCGGGGGTGGCCCCCAAAGTATTGTTTGCTTGGTGTCTGTTGCCCTCTGGAGGCCAGACCAAGTGTGTGCCCTGCCCCAGGCCCCGCCTCTGAGATGTGGGGCAAGCTGGCTGGTGGCTGGTAAGGGAGGGGGGGCACAACACAAAGATGCACCCCCTGACTCTCTTCTCAGCCTGGCTCATGGTCTCGCTTTCTTCTCACTGGTTCTTCTCACCTCATTTCACTTTGGTCTTGAGATCTGCCCTGTCAAGTGTCATCTTAAGTGATCAGAAAGGCAGGTGTTTTAGAGAAAATACTCTCAAGGAGCTCTCTCGTCTGATGTTGACGTGAAGCACAGGGACTGAGGGGGAGGGACAAGGTGCTCTGAGGGGGGAGCAGAACTTCCATAGGTACGACCTTCACACGCATCAGTCCCAGGCCCGGACCGAGCCTCCGCCCTCGGCTCCTGTGGACGGGCTGCACCCATGAGGGCCAGCCTTGGCCCTGTGAGCCTGGAGCAGCTCCATTGTCAGCCTCTTCACTTCCTACCAAGGTTCTGGAGCCACCACCCAGGAGATGGAGGAGTGTGACCTGAAACAGAGGCTGGGACACCGGGTAGTGGCATGTCCTCTGCTTGGCATGTGCTGAGAGGTGGCCGAAGGTGCAGGTAGGGCCTGGGAGCTGGACAGCCCCTGCTGAGCCGCAGTGATCAGTCGAGTCTGCAATTTGATGAGCTCCCAGAGGCCAGAGCCCAGCTCGGGGGATTAGCACGCAGGGACACTTCCCTGCCACCATCAGGATATCAGCTTCCCCTTCCTTAGCTGACCCAGCCAGTGGGTCCCAGGCAGACTCCCTATCATCCTCAGCCTACTTTGCCAAGGCCCTGATCCCTGGAATAGGGCTGAGACCTGGGTGATATGGGTTCTAATCCTGGGTCTGCTGCTGGTAGGTGCTGAGACCTTAGGGGAGACCCAGGCACATTCATCCACTTGCCCAGTAATGCCTGAGTACCCACTGGGTGCCCATCCAGGGCCAGCGCTATGCCAGGGACCAGAGGCACTGAACAAGGCAGCCTTGGGCTCTGCTCTCTTGGTGTTTTCCAGAATCTAAAGCACCCTTAGTGACCATCCAGACTAACCCTTCTTTGTAGCAACAGGGAGACTGAGGCCCAGAGAGGGGACAGGCTTGACCCAAGTAACTGGCAGGACAGGACCACGAGTGTCTGGAGCCCTTCCAGTGCTCTGGAATGTACCGTCTGGCTGGCGTCTTCTGCACTTCGGTCTCTTCATCCTCCAAATAGGTGTCATAATAACAGCTGTGGGTTGTGAGCTTCTGTGCCAGTACCTGGAACCCCATGACAAGCCTTTGAGGTGGGCATTCTTCTCCCCATTATTGAGAGGACCCTGAGGCTCAGAGAGGTTAAGTGAGATGCCAAGATCACACAGCCAGGGAGAGGGAAGCTAGGCTTCAGACCCTAATCCTCTGACCCCAGAGCTGGTGCTCCTGCCTCACACCACGCTGTGCAGTGGCAGGGGGCTACCGGGAGGGTGATGGGGTGCGCTTGGTTGGAGGACTCACACAAATGCAAACCTTAATGACTGCAGCACACTCATTAGGATGCTCATCCCCGGCCCAGGGTGGGGGCAAAGAAAGGCAGATGGAGTTTGCTCCTCTGCAGCACCCCAGATCCTTCTGTCCTAGCTCTAGGTACCCTCCTGCTAAGAGGCCCGGAGAGAGCAGTGCTTTGGAGTTGGGCAGAGCTGGGTTCGAATCCTGGCCTCACCCCTTTTAGCTGGATAATTGCAAACCCCCCATGGAACCTGGGCCTTAGGCTCCTCATCCGTAAAACAGAGATAATAGTACGCACTTCCTGAGGTTGCTGTCAGGATTGACTAAAGCAGCCCGACTAAAGGCCCTGGCTCATGGCAGGTGCTTAGGTAATGCCCTTCCTTTTAGAAGCTGAGCTTGCTTTTCACATCTAAGCTTTCTTTTCCCCTTTACTTTGTGCAAAAGCACTGGGATTTTCCTTATTACCACTGAGAGATTTCTTTGAAGCATTTCCTCTGCACTTGCAACTCCTTGAGCTCAAGTCATGAGCCCCTCGTAGGAGAAAAGCTCCCCACCCCCATCCCCAGTTATACTGCAGTTCAAGAGCTGCCCTGCAAGGGTTAATCGCCTCCCCAGCCTCCGGTTCTGAAATCCTGCACCCAAGCCCAGTCACAGGTTGCCTAGCAACCAGTGGCTGCTCTGGGATGCAGTTGGGGAGCAGGGGAGGGAAGGGAGAAAAACAACTTGGTCTGTCCAGGTCTCTAAATGTCACTGGGAGATCAGTGCAGAGATAGGCCTGTAAACCGAGCCCTCTGGCCAATTTGGTGAGGAAGGCTGCCCTCCGGCAATCAGGGAAGTGGTTATCTCTCCTGTGAGTAGGCTTACATAAGTACTTGGCATTTGCAAGGGACTGTAAGATCAGCCAGTGGTGACAGCCCCCTCCACCCACACAGGCCCGCATATGCTGTGCGGGGAGGAGCCTGGCCGTGGGAGGGAGGCAGGGACCCGGTTGCAGCCAACAGCGACTTCTGCCTCTGCCAAAGGGCGCAAGGCAAGCCTGGTAACCAGTGGAACTTGTTGTTTGCCCAGATCTTCCTCCTTTGCTACTGGATTTATTCCTCACAGCACTTGCACTCGCTGACACATCACCAGTTTACTCTCCTCGTGTTTGCCTCCACCTGAAATTACCTTGTTTACTTTTGCACCAATCTGCCCCCCCCCCCATAGAGTGTGGGTTCCAGGAGAGCAGGGGACAAGCCTGTCTTGTTCCAAGGAGCTCATTCTCAGAGCCCACAGGGAAGGATGCCCCTGGAGCTGGGCCATGTAGGGTCTGCTCACTCCTACCTCTACCCCCAGATTCTAGTCCAAGACCAGGCTCATCATAGGAACTCAGTGTTTGTTTGATGAATGAATAAATGACAGACCATTAGACAGTCCATGCCGGTGTCCTTATCCCTGTTGGAAAGCTGAGGAGCAGCCTTGGAGAGAAGCTCCTGAGACCCTAGAGGGTGCAGGCAGCAGGTCTGGACCCAGAGTCTGGCTTCCTGCTTCCTGGGACGGGGCTCCTTTGCTGCCCCACAGCGGGCAGAGGTCCAGCCAGTGAGGCGGCAGCAGGCGGCGATGGCGTGTTGACTGCGTGAGGAGGGCTGGAGATCTGCGAGGACAAGGCAAACTCCCTTCCCGGAAGGAGCTTGCGTTTAAGGAGGGAGACAGGTCATAAAATATTCAGAAGTAAAGACACATTCGGGTAGTGACAAGTGCTATGAAACATTCAAAACAGGGCGGCAGGGGAAAGGGAGATGGAGGCAGGGGGAAGGGAGGATGGCTACTTTAGGTGGCCGAGGAAGGCCTCTCTAAGGAGGCGGCCTTTGGTCAGTGTGGTGGGCACAGAGGAGACAGGGAGGGGGCAGGGGAGATGAGGGTGGACCTTGGACAGGGACGAGTCCCACAGGGCTGGGGGGACAGGGTGAAGGGCCCACTTCCTGATTTAATTTCTGGGGACGCTATTGGATCCTTTGGAGCAGGGAGTGATCTGCATTAATTGTGCTTTAGAGAGCTCACTGTGGCCACTGAAGAGAAGTTGGGGAGCAAGGGAGAAAAAGGGGGAACCATGAGTGGGGAGAGGTCACCACCGTGTGGATGAGGGTGATGGCGTGGAGGTGGGGAGCAGTGTCAGGTGCTGGGTGTGTTTTGGAGGTGAATTGGCAGGACCTGCTGATGCATTCGATGTGGGGAGGGAAGGGCAGGGAGGCTGAGCCCGAGGTTCTCCTCCTGAGCAGCATCTTTGGGGCTCATGCGGATGGGGGAAGAGCAGACTATGAAGACACAGCGAGAGCTTGTCGGGAGCCAGGTGGGGTTTGAGACACATGTCCAATGCCAAGAAGGAAGTGAAATGGACGAGCATGTTGGAGACCAGGGTTCAACGGAGCCGTCTGGGCTGGCATGGGAACAGAGTCGTCGGTGCTCAGGTGGTCCTTAAAGCTCTGCAGCCGAACAAGAGCACCCAGGGAGGAGACTCGGAGACAGGAGAGGACTCAGAGGCCAGCCTGGAGGCCTGGCACGTAGACAGGTAGCCGCCTGGCAGGCGGTCCAGTTTGGCATTAGGCAGGAACGCAGACCTCACTTTGTCTCCTTGGTGGAAGTACATTTTCATGGAATGAAAAAGAGTATCCTAAATTGTCAGTTCCATTTTTCATGCCTCGGTTTTCCCATCTGTAAATTGGAAGATACAGGATCTGCATTGAGGCTTGTTTTGAAAAATTGGCTTCTGAAGGTGGCCTTTCTTGGCCGAGGGCTATCTCTTCCTCCAGGCCATGAAGGGCCTGACCCCCGCCCCCACAGCTGTGGGATGCCTGCACAGATGGCAGTCCATAGTCACAGACCACTCAAGGTCACTCCCAGATGGCCCTGGGACTGGGCAAGCCTTCAGAAATGGAACTGTCAGGAGAGATTATACTCCAGGCTTTGGAAAGGACTGGAAGACAAAGCAAGAACGGGAGAGGGCCGTGGGAGAAAGGAAGGGGAGGTTTGTGAACCAAGATGGAAGCAAGGAGAGAGA
Source organism: Anoura caudifer (assembly GCA_004027475.1). Taxonomy (NCBI): domain Eukaryota; kingdom Metazoa; phylum Chordata; class Mammalia; order Chiroptera; family Phyllostomidae; genus Anoura; species Anoura caudifer. The sequence goes on along the minus strand of PVKU01000831.1, from coordinate 193,087 downwards.
GGAAAGAAGAGAGGAAAGGGAGAGGAGGGGGCTGAGGTGGGGAGAGAAAGTGTCTCAACTCAGGTTTCCAGAGACATGGCACCTGGGTGAGTGACAGCGTGTGACACCAGCCCCTTCTCCCAGGAGAGTGTGCCCAGGTGGCCCCCGTCCCCTGAGAGGACCAGCCATAGACCAGGTGGGTCCCTGCAGAAGGTGGCGGCTGCCCAGGGATGGAAGCAAAGGACGTGCTGGGTACAGCCGAGGTGACAGACCTAGACATGGATGTGAACCAGGGCTCTTGAGGGAGTTCCTGGGGGTGCAGGGGCTTGTTGGATCTTGAGGGATTTTCACAGATGGGGAAGAGGGTATGTGAGGGCAAAGGTGATCCAGGTGGCAGGCACGGTGGGCGTGGCAGGAACGGAGAACCAGAGGTGGGAACATCTTGGCACAGCCTGTTGTGAGGGTGACTGAAAAGGTGGAGCTGAGGCATAGGGTGGGTGTCTGCACCTCTTGAGAACTCACATCTCCAGGGAGATGGGGGAGGACGGCTCCTGCAGGAAATGTGGACCTCGGAGAGGGAGCGAGATACCGACTATAGCCCCCCACTTGTTCCCACTTAAGAGGAATCTTCTTTGTCCTACTCATGAAGCTAAGGGCACACCATCATCCTCATAGTAGGCATTCACACAGCGCAGTGTGTGTGCCCAGTGCACCCAACTTTTCCATCTGCCAGCAACAACAGGAATCCTCTCAACCCTGGGAAGTGGACACTTACTTGCTTTTGACACTATTATTTTTTATCACCATTTTAGACATTAGGATACTGAAGCTAACTTGCCTGAACTCGACAAACCAGGACATCTGGCTGCCTCCCTTTCTCACCCCGACCCTCAAAAGAGAGTGGAACTGGGTGGAGTTATCTAGAAAGAGGGAGCTCTCTTAGATCGCTGTGCCTTAGATCTCTCTCTCTCTCTCTCTCTCTCTCCCTCTCTCTCTCCCTCTCTCTCTCTCTCTCTCTCTCACACACACACACACACAATTGCAGCTCTGACCACTAATAAAAGATGCCTATCTAGTGGCACTGGCCAAAGGGCAGACACTTCATCCCAAGGCCTGTGGAGGTTTCGTTCATTTATTCAGTGACAGTTTGTTGAGCACCTACTATGTGCTGGCACTTATTCTGCATGCTGGGGATACTGCAATGGACAGACAAAGTCACAGCCTCACAGAGCTCATACTCTGCTGAGAAGGGAAAGACACAAGCAAATAATTGAATGAGAAGTACCAGTTATGACCGTCTAGCAGATAAATCAACAAGGAGGCAAGAGAAAGCAGCTGGAGAGAGCCTTGGGTCAGGTGGTCATGGAGAGCCTCTTGGATAAGGGCGAATTTGACTAAGACCCAAAATGTGGGATGGATCCAGCCCCTCGAACATCCTGGAGAGAACTGTTTTGGACAAAGAGGACAGCAAGTACAAAGGCCCTGGGACAAGACAGAGCAAGATGTGTGACTTCAGAGGCCGGCATGTCTGGACAAGAGCGAATGTGGCCAGATGCGGGACAACGAGGAGGGAGAGGTGGGCGAGAGCCAGGTCATGGCAAGCCTGCTTTGGAGTCTGCGGCGAGGGTTTGGGATGTCTTCCCCAAACAGTGGGGACCCACAGCAGGCCTTTGAGGAGGGAGTGAACCTAATGCAGGCTGCATTTGGAGAAGGCCCCTGTTTATTTCCTTCCATTAGGGAGGAAGAGCTGGTGAGGACAGGGATTGGGTGGTGGCTGAGAAGATGGAGAGCGGAGGGCAGAGCGTGGAACAGTTTAAACAGAGAAATCAGTGGGATGCGTAGGTGGCCTGGGTGTGAAAAGTCAAAGCAGGGAGGGGTCAGCGTTGGCTGCTCATTTTCTGGAACAAGTAGGAGGTGGTGCCATTCACCGAGCTGGGGGTGTGGCTGCAGGACGGACTTGGTGGGCGTGAGAAGGTGTCTCAGAAGCCAATTACCGTGTGGGACTATGGTTATGGGGGGGAACACTTACATCATGAATTCCCTTTCGAACATCGTCAGTTGTTGGTGACTGAGCCACTCATGTGAGATGCCAAGCAGGTGGTTGGAAATCTGAGATGAGTTCTGAGGCAATAGCTCCCACAGCTGCCCACTACCCCGGGGCACTAACTCAGGGCACCCCTCCATGCAGGCCATGCTCCCCAACTTTCCCTCTTTTTTTCTAGGCTTCTTACACCAGTACTTGTGATATGTCCAGGTGTGATCAGGCCTTGGGGACAAAGGAAAGGACTCCAAGTGACTTTCCTTTTCTGCTTTCAACGTCTGGCCCCTTACAGCAAGCTCTGTGTTCTCCCAAACCTTAGACCCAAGCCCGGGAGTGAGCCGGGAGCTCCCAGTGACCCCCTCTCTCTCTGCAGGTGGATGTGCCCTGGGCCCCAGTGTCAGCTGCCTCTGTGGGCTGGGAGCCTGCGAGTGTGACAAGCAATCTGTGTACTGCTTCAAAGAGAGCCTGCCCACCTATGAGAAAAACTTCAAGCAGTTCTTCTTGAGCCGGCCCCGGTGTGGCAGACATAAACTCCAGTGCTAGGGAGGCCACAGGATCCTTCTGCTGATCAGCATCTGCGGCAGGATCACTTCCAGGAAACCCTCTCCCATCATCCCAACCAGCTCCAGTTCATGCAGCTCACACTCTGGTGTCTGGCCGGGGGTATCTCTCTGTCACTCAGCATCAGAGGACTGGGGATCATAGACAAACTCCTGGCATCCTATAGAGGGAGACAGGCCATAAGTGTACACATACATCAGGGACACATTCCCATAGTAGAAATTGTTGGGAGGCAACAAAACAAGGTGACAGCATAAGAGGGATGTCCCCAACCCCCATCCCAGGAAGCTTCCAGGAGGAAGAGGCCCCAAGATCGTCCCTGAACTCTCCCTCCACCCCCACCCCAGAGCAGACTGCAGGGTGGACTTGGGAATGGGCCCACAACCCAGATCTAGCTGTGAGCAATGCAGACATCCTGGAGAACAAGCACGGTCTTGGCATGCATGCCATGGACCCGGGGGGCACACTTGGAGTTTGTTTCTGATTTGCTCAAGTTCTGCCTTCTGAAGACCCTTGGGTGGGAGAAAATTGACACCATTCTCACCTCTCAGGAGACGGAGCATGGGAACATCACCCACTGCCACGTGGATGACGTGGCCAAGACGGTGTCGAGGAAATGGAGGAAGAAGGTGTGGCAGAGGGAATTAGTGACATCCAAAATTTCCATCCAAACTTAGAAGCTCCTAGCTACATCAGACGTAAATTCTATTAAATATTAAAGTGATCTTATCTGGGTGGACCCTGATCTTTGTAATGCCCAGCTGGTATGGTGGATTGCAGAAACGGCCACAGTTTTCCTTCCTTCTCTGTATCCTCACCTCTCACACCGTGACACTCAGCTTTTCCCATTGAGGAGCAGAGTGTTTTCCCCAGCCTCTGAATCTGAACCATGAACTGGCCTTGGGACTTGCATTGTTCAATAGGATGTAGTGGACGTGATGGTCTATCAGTTCCCCAGCCTAGGCTTTGGGATGGCTAGTGTGTTTGACGCTCACTCTCAGGATACCTGCCCCCACCATGAGAAAAGGCACAGGCCAGCATGCTGGAGGATGGGTGCCCACCTGGATCAGCGTGAGTCAGCCCAGTTGTCTCAGCTGAGAGTCAGACAGGTGAGGATGCTTGGGGAAGATCAGCAAAGCCAACTCGTAGCCAACCACAGCCACATGAGAGCACCTTGCTAAGACCAGAACAACCGCCTGGCTGAGCCCAGCCTAAACTACCAACTTGCGGGATTGTGAGCTAAATAAAGGCTGCTGTTGTAAGTCACTCGGTTTTGGTGTGGTTTGTTATGCAGCATAGCTTACTGTGTAATGGTCTTCATTCACCGGGACACCTGGGTTCCCAGCACTGCGCTGCTCTAGGAGGCCATAGTCACATTGTGGACATGGCCACTGTCCCTTACCTTGTAGGTTGAGAGGAGAAAGGCCATGTTCATATAATAATGAAGAATACCCAAGGGGATGTGATCACTCAGTCAACCAACAAACATTTATTGAGCTCCTGCTCTGTGTCACGTGTAGTGCGGGGCAGTAGGGATTCAAAGACTTAAAGAAAACAAGCAAACAAAATCAGGTCTAAGTATCCCAGGGGAGAACATCAGGAGCCATAGCAGCTATTAGAAGTTCAAGTTCAGACACTTAAAATCAGGATTGAGTGACGCTGTCACTGGTGTGAAGACAGAAAGGGAAGCCAGAAGAGGGCAGTCTGCAGAGGGTCGGGGGACCAGGGCTCCTCTGCTCTGTTCTGCCTGACTCAGCTCACAGGGTCACAGTCACGTGGTAAATTCTTCCCACTTGTCCTGCCCTCATGTGCTGTAGTCATAGCAACTGCAGAAGGGAAGCTTGAGGTTCGTGGGCATCAGAGAGGGTCTTAAAGCTCTGTGAGGGGAGTGGTGGCAGAAGGGGCAGGTGTGGAAGCAGGGGCCAGACCCAGCCAGGCACCACTCTCCTTGGGGGTTCCTGAACGCGGCAGAGTCCGGGGCAGGACTGCAGGTGCCTGGCCCTCAGCCTCAGAGGAGGAAGAGGGGCTGGGATGCGGGGGGAGCTCAGCATGGAGGACCGGGGTTCTGGGGAGAGATCCAGGCCATCTTCCACTCCCTGGGCCTCGGCTCCTGATCTGTGAAATAGAGGAAATGGGCCTGTGATGGTGTCCAAGGCCCACTGGGCGTCGCTGCCCGGACTCTGAGGAGCAAGGTGGGACCGCAGACGGGTGTCGTTGACTCCACTGGGGAGGCCTGCTCTCCAGGAAGGGCAGCCTGTCCCCCCAGAGACTACCCACTGAGGCCCTGGGTGAAGGGCGGGGAAATAAAATGCCTCAGTCTCCAAGCTGCTCTCAGACCCGGGGGCAACACAAGTCACCCAGCGATTACAAAACGGGCTGGGAAACGCTGCAACGAGGGGTCGGCTCGGGGGCAAATGAGCACCGTCGGGAGGGTCAGGTGAGGCTTCCCAGGGGAATGCTGGGGTCTCACATCTCGTCTGGGAGCTGAGAGATGAGGGGGAGCTGGGATGGCCCAGGGGATGTGCAGACTCTCCCAGGACGGGGTGGAAGGTAATTCAACACACACGCGCGCGCGCGCGCGCACGCACGCACGCACGCATGCACGCGCACGCTAGCCCCTCTGCCACCTGCCTGGCCCCAGCTCAGCTGGGGGGCCCTCCTCCACCGTTGCTCACCCCCTCACCCAGGTCAAAAGCCTGCGTGTCAAGCTCTTTATCCTATATCCCACATCCCACATCCAATCTGTTGGCACTGTCTTCAAAATACATCTGGATCCTGTATTTACAAAATATGTGAGTAAAATGTACACATTAAAAAAATAAAATGAGGGGAAAATCTAGAATTTGACCACTTCTCCCCGCCTTCAGGGCTACTGCGGTAGCTGCCTCCTCTTGCTGGGCCCTGGTTTTCTCATTGTAATGGAAACCCTTCCTCAGGCTCTTTCTCATTCATTGTCCTCCATCGGCAGCAGGATCCCAGGAGCACCCCCGTTCACAGACAAACACGGAGGGTCGGAGAGGGCAGTGGGGATGGAATGGGAACCCGTGCCTCCTGATTTTAAGCCTCATTTCCTGTCTCCTTTCTCAACATGAGGGGCCTGACTAGATGCTCGCTGAGCCTAAGCTCAGGAAGTCAGAGTTCAAACCCCACTTCCAACTGCATGATCTCAAGCTTCTCTGGGCCTCAGTTTCCTCCTTGTACAAACAAAGCTACGCATAGCTCTACCTCGTCGGGCTGCTAAGAGGGTTCATGAGACAGCACACACAAAGCTCTGAGCACAGTGCTCAGCATGAAGTGCTCAATGAACCCCCCTCTGCTCACGGGGCCCAGCAGCCTGAGACCCTGGACCACCCACCCTGACGGAGCGTGGGTGTTCTGGCAGGGTTTAGGTGGCAGGGCCAGGTGCCGGTGCCTGTTGTACCAGATACCCCTGCCTCCTGATGCCCAGCTTTGGCTGTTGTCACCCTTGGTGATGTCACTGCTTGTTAGAAAGCCACAGCTGGGGGAGCTGACAGCCAGTATGGTGGCGCCAGCTCTGCGGAGGGAAGCCCTGCCTGTCTGCAGTCAGAGTCTGTCCTGAGTGTCCGGGAGCGGTGGCCCCCAGCCCTGCGGAGGCCCCAGGCTGGTGCCTGGCTGTGGACTTGGGCCCATAAGTGTCCACAGAACCCTCCTCCTCTTTTCTCCCTCCACCCCTCCCCACCCTGCTTTTCCTGCTAAATCACTGCTTGGCTTCTGCCGGGTTTCCATCTGGGGAAGAACATCCCCATGAATGTCCCGTCAGCTCCTCCTTCCTCCCACCTAGTGCTGTTTGCCAGTCGGCCCTGGGACCTGTGGTCCCACATGCCCGCCAAGGGCCCCAGTCCCCAGCGCTGACAGTCTCCATTCTCCAGGCCAGGCCCTGTGCTAGGGACACGCCCACCTGTGGCCTCAAACCCCACGATGTGCCCCTCACCATTATCCAGTTTACAGAAGGGGCGGGGGAGTAAAGTGACGCCCCGGGGCCACGTGGCCCGTAAGGGGCAGAGCCAGGGGTGCACCCAGTGTGCTCTTTGTGAGAGGCGGTGTTGGTGGCGATGAGAAGATGGGGTGGGGGAGGGTTGGAAGTGCACATCCTTTCCTCCTGCTCCACTGGGCCGTGCCGGTCTGGGCCAGGGTCTCTCCCTTCAGGTCCAGAAGAAGCAGAAGGGCGGAGGTGTGGAGCAGTGCGCCGCTGGTGACCTCTCATGACCACTAGGTGCCGCCCAAGGCCTAGAGAAGCGTTGCCAGCCCCTCCCAGGAAGGTTTGAGGACCGCTGGGAGGGGCAGTGATGCGGAGGATGGAGAACAGCGACCCAAGTCTGGGCAGGGACAGCGTGGCAGCCAACAGAGCTGCACAGATGTGAAAGTGGTAAAAACAGATTTTAGTCAAGAACTTTCGTGATGGGGGAAAAGAGTATGGGCTGGGCTCAATTCTGAAAAGAAGGAGAGTAGTGAGGATATATGGCTAAGGAGCAGGGTCAGGGGTCGGTGGTTAGAAAACTACTAAGAGGCTAGGGAAATTCTTGCTAGACGGACCTAGCGGGATTCTTGCTGACGGCAGGCCAGGGTGATCGGACAGCCCCTGGAGGATGTGGAGGGTGAGGAATCTGATCAGACGCCGAGGAAGGGTGGGGATTCTCAGCACACCGGCAGAGCAGGGCGGTTGCCAAAATGGGAGAGGGGAAGACAGACACAGAAGCCCAGGGGAGGGGGTGTTTGAGAAGGTATCTCAGAGAAGCCGATTAATGTGTGGTCAAGGAGAGAGTCCTCCTCGGGCCCTCTTCCAAACAACATTTAGTTTAAGTCCATTTCTGTTTGGTCACTTTGTTCATTAGTGACCAGTGGAGCCATCTGCCCAGATTGAGTCAAAGAGGGTGTTTGCTGGGTGGTGTGACCTTATTTAAATGACAGGAATTTCTCCGGAAACAAAAGAAAAACAAAGATCACGGTTGGATAAGACTAGAGCCAGTGTCTGAGTGCGGAGGGCAGCCTGTTGAGCTCTCTAGACTTTGACCTTGACGCATCTTTATGGGTGAAGCGAGGTGAGCGGTGGCGCCCTAGCCCACCCCCGGTTTGTTGTTGGAATGTCTCTGGTGACGGCACAGCCACCAGTGTCAAAGTCATGGCAGGAAGCCTCCAGCCTCTGCTTAGGTCTCCTTTAGATGGTCCCAGCAAGGACCTGGGCAGTGGGGATTCCGTTCTCTGCGACTCCACGTCAGGAAGACGGGAGGAACGTTGGAAGTGCTGGTTTGGAGGATTGTAACCAGATCTTGAAGGACACTAGAACTGACAGAACGTGCAAAATGGCAGGATCCAGTGTGGTTTACAGGTGAAGGACAGAGGCGAATGAAAAACGTAGCTTCACTCAGAGGCAAAAAATGAGCTCAAAGACAATGAATGTGACTTTAGTAGCCCATGAGAGTGCATCACTTATTTTAAAGAGGTAACCCCTCTTTTTGATTAGCATTTACAAAATAAGACAGATCTCATTAGGTTATTTACGTAGGCGCAGCAATAATGGTAATTGACCACATGGGCCTTTTTGAGTTTGCGCTGCTAGAACCTTTCATGAGGAATCTCAGATTAGGCTTTTAAAAGCTTCTCAAGGCTAGGAAGCAAAGCCAAGAACCCACCACCAGATTTCTCTTGCCACACCCATAGATTTAGGCGAAGTCCTCTCCTCTCAAGACTGCCGAGAGACCCTGTCCCCTGGGTCTGCCGGATAGGGACGTACTTTCCTTACTCCCCTTCATAGGCACCAGGCTGCTCTTTCCTGGAGGCCTTTGTAAGCATCGGCTCCGTAAAGTCCCCTCCAGTTCTTTAAATGATACCCTGAGCGCAGCATTCTCAAACAGGGTGCTCCAGCTGGGCCTTGGTTATGTAACCAGTGTTCCCCCTTATGTTCTGTTCTCAGGAAACAGGTTCCCATCGAACGGATGCAAACAATTATGTTGTCATGAACGTAAGAATACTCAAGAAGCGTGTCCAAATTCTGGAGGGGTCAGGCAAGGGAGAAAAGATAAATGTTTCATTTTTGTTTATGAAAACGTAATCTACTAAATTGTCATGAGTTATGGGTAACTTAAGATAAAAGGGAAAAGAGGTCCTTCAATCCAAAAAAAAAAATAGAACATTCAAGAACAAGAAATGGTCCGGGCAAAGTGTTCCAAGCAATCATCCTTCATTGGTTCGTGCAGTCTTGTGGAATTAATTCTTGCTCTGCTTGATCTTGGGTTAACAGCTTTATGAACCCATCAGTGTCTCTGCTAGTTCTGGAAATCCTGCCTCAGTCCAGTGATACGGTCTCAAAGTTCTCAGTGGCTTCAGAAACCTGTCCTTTCCATGGGTCTTGGAAATAGTCCTTTTTGATGAAGACTAAGTATTCTGGCTACCTTCAGAAAAGCTTCAGAGAAAATAGCTATCTGTAAATGACAAAACATTTCCACTGGCCATGCTTAAAGATCTGTTGAGACTTTAATACAATAAAATCGACAAGGAACTGTAGTTGTCCCTGTAGAATACAACATATTCAGATAATAACTGGAATCATGATCGATAACTTTGAACCAGGACATTTCATGGACAGCAAGGCCATTGACAAAGTTCTATGAACTTCATACAATTTTTAAAATACGCACATAAACATAATAAGGTGAAATCGTCCCTTCCTATTTGACGCCTGTCATGTGATTTAACAGGTCAAATAAACCAAATTATTTTTAGCATCTCTCTTTTCGCAAGGCGAGAGAACAAATCTTTTGAGATTTCCCAGGGCCCTCTGAAAGGGCCAGTTTGACATCAAGATTTCATTTAAGATTTGATTGGGGAAAAGCAAAACTATCAAAAGTGTAAACACAAAAAGAAACCAAAACATCCTTGGCTCTTTTAAAAGTGAGAATTCTGGGCTCCTTTAAAAAGTCGGTGACACACTGAATATAAGCTCAGGTGAAACTCAGAATCTTCTCTTTCCCAGGCAGTTCCCTCAAAGGTAAAGAAAAATCCTTTACAATCTCCTGTAAAGAGCAGGCCAATAATCCAAGAAAACTTTCGTGTTTTCACAGAGGAAACCAAATCTGCATTTGCACTGATACACTGCCGGGCTCATTTTTAAAAATCTTATAAATAAATCAGTTCACTCTTAGCCAGCTTGACTGCACATGAATTTTTTTTCCCACAAATCCTTTACAACTTTCTGTATTCAGTAAAAGGTATCTTTGTCCTCTGTTTTTCTCTTTTTCATGCTGTAACATTTCTTAAACAACTTCTCAACCGCAGCTTTAAAACAAAATCGCTCACCTTTTTTTAAAAACAAAAATGTATCTTACGTTCTCCCCATACAGAAGGTTTTCTTCATCCTCATTATTCTCAGCAGTTTTGTTACGTGTATCTAATAGAATTCTTAGCCCTTAGTAACCTTACTTTCCAGGGGAAACAATTGTTAATTGTCTGCCAGATAGCAACATTCTACAGTAAATGAGCAAATTTTATAAACATACCATCTCACAATTTCTGAAAACATATGCTTCCTCTAGTACAACTTTTTATGCTTATGAAGAGGCCCCAATATATTTTTCTATCCCTCATAAAAAGAAGCCAAAAGTATATAAGCCTAACCTTGTGCTTGGTAATGAATGTTTCAGTAGTTTTTCATCTTAGACGTGATCTAGCAGGGTGGGCAGAGGGATGAGGCAGGAGAGATTGGAAGGGGCTCCTCCCAGCAGATTTCTGGGAACCGGCGGGAAGACCAAAGGTTCAGAGGAGATGGGAAGGGAGACAGCTTACAGGAGCCCGTTTGTGGGGGTCTCCAGTATCCAAAGAAGTCAGTGAAGTCCCAAAGTCAGCAGGGGTTTGAGAAGCAGGGTTTCAGGTGACTGGGAAGTTCACTTGGGAGGAGCAGAATCAAGTAGAGAGAATAGAGCAGCTTCCCAAAGAGCCAGGAAACATTTTTCAGCCTAGAGAGTCAGGGAGTGAATCCCTACTCAAAAGAAAGAGCTAGGAAGAATGACTCCTAGCCCAGCAGGTACTTGGCAGACAAAGCTGCCTGGAACTCTAATCCAGCTTCAGAGAGCAGACTCAGAACCTCAGCAATCAAAACCTGTCTTCCCGAGCTTCAGTGGACAAGAATCCGCAGCGCTGGCTCGGGAGTCGGACCCAAGTCGGTCAGACAAAGGCTTCCGAGGCGCCCACTTGGGGTCCTGGGTGAGAGGTCCAGGGTCCGACGGTGAACCGGACATCATCTGAGTCATGACACCATGACCGTTAGAAAGCCAGATGCTGGACACTAGTTTAATTGGTAGAAACAGATTTTATTCGAGACTATTGCAACAGGGGCCAGTGTAGAACGGGGCTCAATTCTTAATACAACAATTATTTTCTTAGATCCTTATTTTTCTTCAGTGGGGATTTATAGCCGAGAGGAGTGAAGAGTTGGTTGCTAAACTGACCTAGTAGGATTCTTGCTGAAGGTAGACTGGGGTGGGGTGGGTGGATGTGGAATCTGGTCAGATATTGAGGATGGCTGGGGATTCTCACTACCGTCATCTGGCAGGGTTCTTGCTAGAACTGGTGATGCGGAGATGGGCCTGGAAACCCAACGGCTGATCCAAGGTCTCGAGGGGCCCAGCTAAAGTTCCATCAAGGAGGGCCTCTTTCTCAGTGGAGCCCCCAGAGCAACGCGAAGCAAGCGCAGGCCCTTGCTCAGGCCTGAGCCCTGCAGACCTCACTAACTTGGAAGGAGCCCTACGGAAAGAGGGAGCCTCCAGAGTACAGGAACAAGGAGCCCCTTCCTCAGAAGACGTGGCCCTTGCTCCTCCTCTGCCCCTTCAGAGACTTCAGATACCCGACCCAGCACCACACGTCCTCTAGACCTCTGGCCCTCACCTTGTCTCCCCTCTCCCCCATCTTCTCTTCACCCTCCCCCCTCCCCCAGGCTGCTCCCTCCCTACTGCCTTCCTGAATCTTCCGCACAGTTTCCCGCCTGGGCCTCTGTGTCCCTGTCCACGCAGGTGGGTCCCAGCCTTCAGCCCTTCTTTGCCCCAGTCTAAGGCCTTTCCACCCACTGGCCCAGCTGCTGCGTGAGGAGAGGCACAGGGGAAGAGTCTGAGGGCTGGGTCCTGTCTTCTCCTGTGTTTGTCAGGGACCCAAGGGTCTGAGGCGTCTCTCTCAGACCTTGTCTTCCATACTCAGAAGTGGCCCCAACTAGCCACACGTTCCCTGCCAAGTTCAGGACCAACAGCATGGCACAGCCATGCCCAGGGCTGGACTGGAGGAGCCGGGTGGCCATAGTCAGGGCCCAAGCCTTGCTGAGTCCTCTGGGGGCCAGCCTTGCCAGAGGGCTCCAGGGAGGAGGTGGCAGGGTAGCCCACAGGCTCTGGATCCATCCCCACCTCTACTTACTCCATGTGTCTGGTCCCCAGAGCAGGAACTGCCACCCCTCCTCTCTGTCAGAGCCCAGAGGATGCTAGGGCAGTGCAAGGGGTGCCGGGGAGGTGGGGCCACAGGGCGCAGGGGGTGCTGAGGGAGTGGAGCGGCAGGGTGCAGGGGGTGCCGAGGAGGTGCGGCCACAGGGCGCAGGGGATGCCTGGGAGGTGGGGCTGCAGGGCGCAGGGGGTGTTGAGGAGGTGAGGCTCCCCCGGGGCTGCTCATAGATGCTGCAGTTGGGGGTGGTGCCCTGGCAGTAGATATTGAGGTAGTTGCGATGCTTCTCGTTGTAGTTATGCTTCTGGAAGCACAGAGCCACGCTCTTGTCACACTCACAGGTCTGCCTGTCACAGTCCGTCTGGTTGAGATCTCCTATGGGGAGGGGAATGCATGGGCTCTGAGGGTCCAGTAGTCCCAGGGCTGGCCTCCCCAGCATCACCAGCAGGCCCACCCCAGGCCTGCGGGCCTTGAATCTCTGGGCTGGCCTGGCCCCCTGTAGCTCTGCTGTGTGCTAGACTCCGAGACCCACTCAAGTCCAACATGTCATTGCACTGGTGAGAAACTGACGCCCAGAAGTTGGATGGGGTTTACCTAAGTCACCCAGCAAGCCCAAGGCAGAGCTGAGCCCAAGGAGCTCAGGTGTCAGGAACTCCCCACCCCCAGGCCTGTTACTTTCAACCACCCCGGGCCTCCTCTCTTCAGTCACAAACCACAGAACACCCACCCTGGGAACCACAGAACATCCAGTGGCAAGGATCCAGGGAGGAAAACACTTGTAAAGAGCTTAGCTTAGTGCCTCCCATGGAGCAAACACTTAGCACACAGTACCTCGTGCACGTTAGCCTCCAGAAATTGTTGATTCCAACGGTACCCAGCCTTGGCTGTGCATTAGAATCAGCTGGGAGGCTTGTTACCCGGATAGCCCAACCCCACCCCTGGAGCTTCAGACTCAGTAGGTCAGGGTGGGGCCTGATCATCTGCATTTCTAGCCAGTGCCTGGGTGGTGCTGAGGCCCCAGATGGGGGAACACCCTTTGAGAACCACCCACTAGCCAATGGTTTGCAAACACTTCAGCCAAATGGAAGTCTTTGCAGAAGACTACTACAGCAATCGCTGGAAGAGAAGCCTCCTGAGCTGTAATATAAAGAGCAGCTGGACCACTCAGGGGCCATCCCCCTCCCTCACCGTCCCCTCTCACAGTAGCTGCCCCCTGCCCCCAGGAATCCCAGAAGCCATTGCAGAAACCACTGCTTGGGTTTTAATGGAGGGACACCCCCTCTCTCAAGCCAGCCCCTCCACCCCACGTTTGAACAGCTGAATAGGAGGGCCACGGAGCCTTGGGCTCCCAAGGGCCCCAGATGTGCCCAGTTCCCCTCATACTCTTTCCCAGATAACAGGAGACTTGAGTCTGTTTGCAAAGCTGGGGTTGCTGGCGAGCTGTTAGTGAAGGACAAGGAGCAGAGCCTGGTTAAGACAGAAGAGGAAGGAAGCCCCAGCCTGCCCACAGCACTGGATCAGGGGGCAACTGCTGCCCCAGGGAGGGGCATGAAGGGGAGGCAGGGCAGGGACACCTGGGCCATCAGCTTTGGTGCCACACCCCTTCACTGGGGAAAAGCCATTGGAGGGTTCAATGCAAAGGCGGGAACTCCACCAGGCCTGGCTCCAATAGCTTGAATTCTGGAAAAATGGAGGGTCCTGGGATGGGGCCACTTTCTGGTGGGGTCCCAGTGACAGAACTGGAAGGGAACCAGTCTGCTCCGGTCCACATTCCTTCCTGTACCGATGGGGAGGCTGAAGCCAGTTAGCGAAGGGCCCTGCCCAGGGCTCTGTGACGAGGAGATGCGGGCAGAACCCGGGCTAACCCACGTCCCCTGAGTCCCAGGCCAGTGTGTCACAAAGCCTCGCAGCCACCTGAGGACCTGGTTGAAAGCAGAGATTCCTGGCCCCACCCTGGCCCACTGCATCAGAATCGCTCCCTACCAGGGACCAGTTCAGGCTTCGAGATCAGAACATACCAGGGACACGTGCCAGAGCCACAATGAGGGTTGTTAGGTTTACCAAACAAACAAACAAAAACAAGAGGCCTGGTTCATTTGAATTTCAGACAAATATGTTTAGTGTAAGCATGCCCCAAATATTGCATGGGACGTACTTATGCTAATTCTTAATTCTATACTAACACTGATTGGTTTTGTGTTAACATTTAAGTTTAGTATAACGAGAACCCATGCAACATTTAGGACATACTTATGTGTAAACATGTTTCGTGGTTGATCTGAAATTCAAATGTAACTGACGTCCTGTATTTCATCTGGCAGCCCCGCACAGGGCCCCAGCACAGACAGGCTGCGGGCAGACGTCAGGGGAGGGACTCACTGCAGACGATCGTGGTGTTATTCTCGATGCTGTACTGATAGTGGTCCACGTAGGTGTGGCAGCCCTGGTCAAAGAGCTTCTGGTAGCAGCAGTCGTGGGCGTGGCAGCACCTAGGGGCAGGCAGAGGAGAGCAGGCCCGCAGAGCCAGGCTTGGCCCATCTCCCCCCTCAGAGACCCTTATTATCTATCTGCTCTATTTCCTCACCGGTCGGACCTTCGGACCGGGGCCCAGAGAGGGGTAGTTACCCGTCTGAGGTCACATGCCAGGCAGAGCTGGCTGGTGCCCTTGGTTCTTGTCCACAATTCTGCCTCTGTCCTTTGCCCAGGGCTCCCGCATTCCCCCTTGGAGCCTCAGCTACAGCTGTGGGAAGGGTCAGGTGGTCCAGCCACGTGGTCAGGGTGGGCGGGAGGGCTGGGGTTATAGACTGACTGTGTGCAGCGGCCACACCTGGCTGCGCCTGATGGCCAGGAAAGACAAGGGTCTGAAGGGCTGAGTTGGGGGTGGGGGTGGGGGACAGGAGGCAAATGTTCTGTGGCTGTTCCTGTCCCCTCCGGTGGAGGGAAAACAATTAGCCAATGTGTATTTATTTAGCTCCCGGTGATACCGGACTTGGTGCTAGCCGCCTTGGGCGAGAGAGAGGAGAGGAGAGAGATAAGCCGGGGCCTCTGGGAACCCTGTCTGGCAGAGGAAGTTGCTACAGCCCTGTCCTCCAGGGCCTCCAGTCTCGGGGGAAGGGGCCACAGCCCTCGCCTCTGTCAGGCAGGAGCTGTATGACCACTGCTCTCGTGGGTTTGGGGCAGATCAAAGGTTCCTTCCTGGCAAGAGTGGGAGCTCAGGTGCCTCCAGGCCCAAGACCTGGGAGACGGACAATAGAGATTGTCCGAGGTAGTTGGAGAGGACACGGGTCAAAGGTCTGGCTGATCGTCACTAACTCATCAAACAAGCCTCACGCTTTGGGGACTGGGCCCTCTCCCATCTCTCAAAGATGTGAATCAGTCTGACCTGCTCCGCACCCACCCAGTTCTGACAGCAGCCCAGGCCTGCTGGAACCTACCAGTCCACTTCATCCATGGGCTGGCCACCGCCCCCCAGCCCGCAGTAGCAGCCGTAGCCCACGAAGGACAGGATGGCGTTTTTCCCAGTGATGGCTTCCACCATGGACTTCAGGTTGAACAGGCTGCTGTGCGCCGTGGGCAGGACTGCGAGAGAGCCGAGTGGATGCTGTGAGCAGCCTGCCCTGTGGGATGGCTGTCCTCCCCACACCCAGGGCCAGGGGCTGGGGGCCAGCGGGTGGGCGGAGCAGGAGGAAGGGAGCAAACGCACAAAGCACTGAGTACGGTGCGTTGCCCACCTTCTTACATTGAGCCCTATGGCCCTGAGAAAATAACAGTAGTTGCTATTGAGCCGAGGACTTCTCTGTGCCAGGTGCTGTCCTCGGCTCTTTCCTGGGCATTAACTCGTCGAGTGCTCTCTGCAGCCCTACGAGGGGCTACTGTGGTGTAGCTGTCCCATTTTACAGATGAGGACACTGAGGTCCAGAGCACTTAGTGAGCGCGTGGAAAAGTGGTGGAGACAGAATTGGGACCCAGGCAGTGAGAGCCCAAAGCTCAATTGTCCTGGGAAACTGTAAGGTGCTTTGCACATGGTCGTGCTCTTCTGGGTACCAGGGCTTGATTCTGGGCCCTCCTGGCTTGGCCTGGCTCCAGTGCTCCCTCACAGGGGCTGGTGCATCTCAGGATAAATCCAAAGACAGCTGGGTGCCCTGGTCATTCAGGGATGACACATGCATGCACGCGCGTGCACACACACACACACACACACACACACTCCTTTCTCTCTGTCAAAGTCCCACAGGAAGCAATGGTGCAATGACCCTTCCTGTACCAGCAAAATCAGCCTCCCAGCATCTGGCAGCCAGCCTGCCACCCCCTCCCAGGTGCCCTGCCTGCTGGGCTCCTGGCTTGTGCTACCTCTGCATTTCCTCCTGGCTCACGCCAGAGTCAGCACCAAACCTGCTGCTAAGGTCCTCATCTGGGTGCATCTGCCCCCTCCCCACGTAGGCAGGAGCGCTGCTCTATCCCCATTTTATGGATGAGCAAACCAAGCCTTGGAACAGTGCAGGTCATGCAGCCTGGAAGTGGAGGAGCCCAGACATGACCCCAGGCTTTTGCGTCCCAGAGCTGTGATGCTACCACGGAGAAGGGCAGCTCCTGCCTGCCTTCCCCGCCCTGGCTCCTCCAGCTGGGCCCAGGATTGGCTGCCCAATTCAGCACCCTGCCCCTGTGCTCTCCACCTTCCCCACCCTGCTGTACCACCTGATATAGGAAATGTACCAGGAGAGGGAGGAGTCAAGAATTCAGAAACTGGGTGTTGGATGGGATCCCAAAGGCCACAATTACTTTCTTCTTGAGTGGTTGTCCCACATCGCTAGTGACGGGGAACTCACCACCTCAATGTGCCTTAGTTAGCCAATCAGACAGACTGGGGCCCATAGCTACAGCTCCCTGGGACTCCGTGTTCCCATCTGTAGAATGGGAACAATAGTACTGACCTCCTGCGATCCCTGGGGCCAGCACGCGCCAGACCACCAGATGCTCACTCCCCCCACGGCACCTGCCAGCTCCTGGCTGGACCCACCCTCCCTCTCAGAGAGCTGATGTTGGGAATCCTGCTCTGCCTGGGTCTCCCTGTGTACGGGCTCTGCGATTTTTGTCATTACAGAGAATAAGGAGCGAACAAGAGAGGACATGGGGAAGGAGTGGGGAGAAGGGACCGGTAACTTTAAGAGGTTGGTTAGGAGCCATGTCATTGTCTACCATGGGGCCCGGGGTAGAGAGAGAGAGGACCCTGCATCCTGTGCGCCTGAGCCTGTTTCCTGAGCTGCACAAGGATTTGGTGGCGGTGGCTGTTGAAAGGCCAGGAGGGGTACCTGGGGACATTAGTTCTCCCTCCACCTCCCCACCTCCTCTCTGCCGGCTGGCTTCTTGGTGCAGGAGAAAAATGTGTGTGCCAAGCAGCTCTGGAGTCAGATAGACTGGGTTTGCAAACAGGTTTCTCCATTAACACTGTGAGACTCTGGGTAGGTTGCAAAACCTCTTTGACCTCAATTCCTAAATCTGACGACAGCCAATGACGACATTCTCCTGCGGGGCGCCCTGTGCAGAGACCCATGAGGTCCTGGCCTCCTACCCGCACCCACCCTCTAGTTGTTAACCCCTGTGTGTGGGGGGGGGGGGAGGGGCATCTTTCATCCCCAGGAGGCACCACATAAGAGAAGAAGAGTGAAAAACTCACCTGCCCACACAAAATGTGGACACAAACAGACATAAACACACCCATCTCACCCTCTCCTTCACACCCTGCACACTTACGCACACACTGACATGCAAACACACCCATGTGTACTTCATGCACACGTCTCACACACAGATGCACACTCTCACAGTTGCCAACCCCACACACTCATATGCAGGGTCACCTGTAAACACCTCACACCCTTGGGCACAACTTATACATCTCACACTCATAACACACTCATGCATCACAAATACACTCCCAGGCAGCACCCAGAGTGGAATCCGTATTCGCACTCCAAGTGGAAGACGTGAAGTCTTCACTCAGTCCGGCCGAAGGCTCTGTCCCTGGTCAGGGGTTCAGACTGAACGCAAGTGTTTATTTTCTGAATAACAGGTTACTTTGCCTGAATGCAACCCACAGTTTCTCTTGTCCAGCTACTTTAGCCTTATTTTGTTTCTGGTGTTTCTTGTCCTCGGAGCAGCCTGTGTCCAGGAGATGGGTAACGGGCTGGATGGAAAGCCAGCGACAGGCTCGGTCCATTTTCCACCAACCTCAGGCACCTGCCACTGGAACACCTGGATGTGTGGGGGGTCGATTTGTGTCAGAGGCCTCAGCTGCCCCCGATCCATGCACCCAGGGTCACCACCCTGAGTAAGAAGTCCCCAGACCTGTCACATCGTCGTTTTATAAGCTCATGCAGACACCTCTGCTCCTCACACACCACATGCAGATATACACACCCCTGTGTTCATACACACCCTCTAGACACACATAACTCAATGTATACACACTCACATGTTTCACCGATGTGTGCTACGCACAGGGTCATCACACACACAGACTGTATATTCTCACACAAATTATCAGCTTGTCTACACCTACACATGTACAAAAACACACGCTCCTACATACACAGACACGCGCTCCTATGTACACAAACGCCTAGGTTTGACAGGGTGCCCAGACGCCCAGCACACACCGCCACTTTACGATGCTTGCTCAGCTCTGGGCCCTGCCTCTCGAGGCTTGTAAATGCCAACTGCTCGTGGCGTGTTTACAGGTGGTGGAGAAATTAACAGCCCCAGAGACAGGGTGAAGCCTGACAGGGGCTGAGCGGGGCATTGGAGACCAGGAGGGACAAAGGACAGGCCCAAGGTCTTGCTACTGGTCGGCGGATGGAGAACTAAGAAGCCCAATGTCAAGGGAGAGAGCGTGGGGTTGGGGAGAAGGAGGCATCTCCCCGAAGCCTGTACTCACTGCTGCCGGCCAGGATGGCGATGGTGAAGAGCTTCATAGCCAGGCTAGACCTGGGAGAGGAGGAAAACCCAGGTCCTGAGTGGGGCCATGCTGCCGCCCGCGGCTCCCTCCTGGGCCTCATTATCATGACAGGTGGCCTCAGCGCTGATCCTTGATGACCCGATGACATTGATGCCCTGGTTCCTGCTGCCCCATCCCTGTGATTACCACCTCCAGGAAGATCTGAGCACCTCCTACCTGCCCTACACCTCCTGCAGGCACAGCCCCCAGAATGGCAGAGCCAGGAAGCAGCAGCAGGAGCCTTCTCCTCTCTTGCCCTGAGCAGGAATCAGCTTTCAAGACAAGCAGCTCACTGCCTCATGGGGGTCAGATCGCTGTCATGGAGTAGAACCAGCCCTCTTGCGTACTTGCACCAGAAAGTCACACTGGGTCCTGTACTCGGAGCTGGAGCCGAGAGACCGGGGGCCCTGGGGTCCAGTCCCAACTCTGCTTCTAAAATGCTGTGTGACCTGGGATAGACTTCTTAGCCTCTCTGGGCCTCAGTGGCCTCATGAGAACTGACTAGATGATCTGTAAGGCCCTTCTAGTGCTGACAGAGTGGTGACATTTCTCAGCCATCACTCAGAGACTCAGAGCTCTCCTTCCCAGAGAAACGGGTTCAAGGAGCCAGTCCCCCGCCTCCATCCCTGCTCCTTTCCTCAGAGGGCTCCATCCCAGGGGAGTGGACACGTACCTGGAGGTCCTTGAAGAAAAAGAGGCCCTGAGATTTGAACCCCTCCATCCAGAGGGGTGTCTAACCAGCACCTTCTTCCTGAACCCTTTGGGGTTGGCCTGCGCCCCATCTGCCATGTCCTGGGTTTTGGGGGGCCAGCGACATAGGGCTCTGGTCTGTGATCTGCTCCAAAGGTTCTGGGGAGTAGGCCCCAGCTTCTCGCTGCCACCTCCACTGGCAGGGTAGTGCCAGGGCAGTGCCCCTGGGCGGGAGGCCAGTGACACACATCCTAGAAAAAGGAGGCTCCACCTCCTCCCTCCCACCACCACTGCTACCACCCCGCCCACAGATGCCACAGCTGGTGAAGTCCCCATCTGGGGGTGCTCTGGCCCCTAGAGGGTGCGGGTTGGTGCACCTGACTGGGAGTTGGACCCTCCCTGTGCATCTGAAAGATAGTCCAAAGTCCTCTCTATACTCATCTGAAAAGGGCATTAAAATTATTCAATGACACTTGCTAAAGGACAGTGGGGCAGACTCTACTCAAGAGGGACATCGCAATAGGTTTAGGGACAGGTGCAGTGGCGTCTCACCTTGGGGAAGGGGGATTGAACTCAACTCCAAATACAACAAGGAGAAGTAGGATTTATAGCCAAGGAGGAGATGGGGGGTCAGTGGGTGGAAAATACTAAGAGGAACCATCAGGGGTTAGGGGGTTGCTGGCTGAAGGTGGGCCGGGGCGATCAGACGTCACAGGGGAGGAAGGGGAGGCGGGACCCCATCAGGTAGGTGCTGCAGATGATCAGGCATTGAGGGTGAGGATCCTGGCCGAACTAACTTAACAGGGTTCTTCCTGAAACTGGACCATACAAAGACAGACACGGAAGCCCAAAAGTCAAGGCCTAGTTGGAGGGGAAGCCCACGTGGAATTCGGTGGAGGAGAGGATCCTCGTGAGTGTCTCCGTGTGGCTAGGCGCCATCAGAAGGGTTCTCTCCATATCTGCAAGCACGTGGGTGCCCACAGCTGGCTCAGACGGGAGGGGCACAGACACATGCCTCTGGCAGGAAGCCCTCCACTCGCATGTGGAGGGTGAGTCTGCCTGACCACTGGCAGGCGGCCCCATGCCCCTCGTGCTGAGCAGACCCCTGACCTCCCCACTAGATCCCATAGGAGCTGCCTCCCCACCAAGTCTGGCAACCAATGACTCCCGCCATCGCAGATGTGCTTCTAGTTGGGAGCTCAGTGGCCTGGGCATTGGTGCCACGTGCCTCTCGTTAGGGGGTGGCATATGTGGGGAGCGGATAGTCAGAAGAGAAGCAGAGGGACCTGGAGCTTGGGAAGCCCCTGGAGGCTGGCTCAGTCCCACTGATGGGGCTCTGAACCCAGCACCCCCACCTCGTGGCTCTGAGACCCTGGCCTCTGTGTCCTCAGCTGGAGACTGGCTGTTACCAGGCTTCACTAAGAGAGGACTGTGTGGGCAGGTGGCAGTCATGCCATGTGGGCACAGGGTAGGTGCTCAGGGAGGGACCCGAATGTTGCCGGCCAAGGCTCCTTTTCCAGTCTTGAGGTGAAGTGGGGTGGTGGGGAGGGGAACAAGGTCTGGGGGAGAATTAAAACTCCAAATAATCCCCCACCTTCACATTGGCCCTTCTCTCCTAATGTCCCCAAAGTTGCTGACAGGGAACTGAAGAGAACCCTTGGGCCTCCTCTTCCTACTTGGAGCTCTACGGTACCTGTTGGCCAGCAGATGCCACATGTCGCCCCCCCCCTTCCTAGTCCCCGTCCTTCCTCTGCTCAGCTTCCTCTCCGTGGGTCCAGGCCCTTCTCCTTCTCAGAAGTTCTAGGAAAACCCCTGCATCCACTCACATGTGCCTCCCTGGAAAAGCATTCATCTGCCCTTCCTTATTCCTTCGTAGGTAGGTACGCGGCTGAGTTTTGGTGTGTGGGTCTTGAAAATTTGCTGAGACTGGGCATCCTGGAAAACAGAGGACATTATTTCCTCCAAAGCCCAGGGGTTTCCCAGGGCACAGGACCTGCCTCGTCAGACTGGGCGCTCCCTGAGGACTGCAGATGGTGGGAGGGGAAGGCTGGGCTCTGCCTTCACTTGTCTGCACAAGGCTCGGTTCAGCTTGTGCTTGGATTTTGCATATGCTTCATAATGATATCACAGCACTCCCAAGGAGGAAGAACTAAGAAGGAAGGCCCGGCATAGTGCACGCATGGAAGATATAGTCTCCAACCCGTAGGTAACCCAGAGCCACTTAGATCTATGCCGAGGAGGCCACAACAGGGGCGGGGGACCCCTGCGGGCCTCCAAACAGCCCCATTGCCATGTTCTCCTCCTCTGGCATTCCCACTGGCTGCGCTGGTTGGGCTGGTCTGCAGAAGGCAAGCCCCTGAGGTGTGGGGTGGGGCGGGGGTCAGCTCTTCCCTCTCCCCACCCTCCCCCTCCCAAGCACAAAGTGCTCAGCACCAGAAGTCAATAATAAACTGGTCGACCCAGTAATTCCACACCGGGACTGTAAACCAAGAAGCCAACCTGAGTTATTCCCACAGACACGTGAGGAAGTTATTGACTGTGTTGGTGTTTTATGTGATGCACCCCCAAATCGGGAGAAACGTCAGCTGGGGGTTAGTTAAGCGAGTGATTAACCGCCCATTCATAATCATGTCTTAAAAAAATTGATGATGCAAAACACAAAACCCTGGATATGAAGGATAATAACAATTTTGTAAGGGCCAAAAGGAGGGGGCTTGAAGGGGTTGATGAACACATGTGCAAAAATTATCTGGAAGGATCAACAGCAAAACATCAATAATGGTTATTTTTAGGCAGTGGAACAACCGATGGTTTTATTTTATTGCTTGTAATTTTCTGTATTAAAATGAATGTAAGACAACACTAACAACTAAGATGGAATAGTCAATTCCATTGAAGGACATAAACTCAGTCAACTGGAAATAGCTCTATATCTATTGAAGAAACTGAATATGTTGTTTAAACCTTCTCATAAATCAACTCCTGGTCCAGGTGGCTTCGCTGGTGAATTCAACCCAACGGCTAGGGAAGAAATAACACCAACTGAATCAAACTGCTAGGGCCGCCTTGACAATACACCGCCCACTGGGTGGCTCAAACAACAGACATTTATTTTCTCACAGTTCCAGAGGCTAGAAGGCCAAGATCAAGGTGCCGGCAGGTTTGGCTTCACTGTGGGGCCTCTCTGCTTGGCTTGCCGATGGTCACCTTCTCACTGCCTTCACGTGACCTCTCCTCTGTGCACGCACATGCTTCTCGTCTCTTTGTGAGTCCAGATCTCCTCTTATAAAGGCACCAGGCAGATTAGATCAGGGCTCGCACTATGGCTTCATTTTAACTTGCTCACGTCTTTAAAGCCCTTTCTCCAAATACACGAGACACTAGGGGTTGGGGCTTCAAAATGCAAATTTCTAGAGGACACAATTCAGCTTATAACACCCATTTCTTCCAAAGTATTTAAGTGCAGGAAATTCTTCCAAATTCATTCTACAAAGGCATAATGATTCTGATACCCAAGCCAGATAAAGATGTTACAAGAAAATTGCAGGCTAATACCCCTCATGAACATAGATGCAAAAATTCTTAATAAAAATGTTAACCAAAAAATATCTCATAATCCAGGCGCGGGTGAAAGTATATTTACAGCTGCGAGTACATGAAACACAGAGTTTGTTCTTATTTTAGCATTTACTTATTAACCATTGTATTATTTATTATTTTTAACCTACTTTTGCCCACTCCTGTACAGGAAAAGGAGAATATACCGTGACCAAGTTTGGCTGTCTCAGAAATAAAAGGTTGGCTTTACATGAAAAATCAATCAATATAATGTACCATATTAATAAACTAAAGAAGAAAGACATGTGATCATTTAAATAAATGCAAAAACTCCATTTGACAAAATCTGACATCTATTTCCGATTAAAAATCAAAACAAACAAAACACCAGCAAACTGAGAGAAGGGACATCCTCAGCTTGAAAAAGGGCATCTGCCAAAGAACCTGCAGCTAACTTCATACTGAATAGTAAGAGGCTGATTAGTTTCCCCCCTCAGATTAGGAATAAAATGAGGGTATCTACTCTCACTACTGCTATTTAACATTTTATCCAGTGCAATAAGGCAAGAAAAGAAATAAAGGGCATTCAGATTAGAAAGGAAGAAGTTAGATCATCTCTACTGACATATAAAATTGTCCACGTAAAATATCCTGTAGAACATCAGAAAAAGCTATTACAATTAATAACTGAGTATAGCAAGGTTGCAGGGTATCAGATGAAAATACAAGAAAATTAATTATACTTCCACTTACTAGTGGTAAACAACTGGAAATTGAAAAAATACATTTACAATGATATCAAAAACATGGAATATTTAGGGCCAAATCTAACAAAATGTATGGAAGACTTGTACAGTGAAAACTATAAAGCAACGCTCAGAGAAACAAACAAACAAAAAGACTAAAATAAATACAGGGATGTGCCATGTTCACGAACCAGAAGACTAAATATTGACATGTCGATTCTCCCCGTTGGCTCTGCAGAGTCAATGCACTCTCAGTCACTAATAGGCTTTTCTTGTAGAAATTCACAAGTTGATCCTAAAACCATATGGAAATGAAAAGGACCTAGAATATCAAATCAACTTGAAAAAGAGGAAAAAGGATTTATACCACCTGATTTTAAGACCTATAAAGTTACTGTAATCAAGACAGTGTGAAATAGGTCAATGGAACAGAATGCATGATCCAGAATTTATATATATAAATATATTTATATATTTTTTTATATATAAATATATATGGAGATTTTTATTTTGACAAAGGAACAAATGCCGTTCCAAGGAGGAGGAATTGTTTTTCCACAATGGTGCTAGAACAATTGACTACGAATACCAAAAGAAATGAAGAAAAGAGACAAGAAGAAGACAAGGAGGAGAAGGAGGGAAGGTGGAAGGGAGGGGAGGAAGAGGGGGAGGGGAAGAGGAGAGAGGAGAGCAGGGAAGGAAAAGAAGGAAGAAGAAAAAGAATTTTGATCTATATCTGTTACCATACACAAAAATTAATCAGAATGAGTCACAATTCAGCAAAGCTGCCAAGACAATTCAATAGGGAAGGCAATCTTTAACAAATGGTGCTGAAACCACTGGATATACACATGCAAAAGAATGTAGTTGGATCCCTTCCTCACACCATACACAAAGGGTAATTCAAATGAATGACAGACCTGAATGTAAGGTTAAAACTACAGAACTCTTAGCAGAAAACAAGGGAGTAAATCTTTGTGATCTTGGGTTAGGCAATGGTTTCTTAGATACTACAACAAAAGCACTAGTGCCCCCCCACTCAAAAAGATAAGTTGAACTTCATCAAAATTAAAAACTTTTCCCTGCACACTCTACCACCAAGAAAGTAAAAAGACAACCCACAGAATGGGAGAAAAATATGTGCAAACCATGTCTGACAAGGGACTTGTATCCGAAATATATAAAGAACTCTTACAATTCAACAATAAAAAAATAACAGCCCAATTTAAAAATAGGCAAAGGAGCCCTGGCTGGTGTAGCTCAGTGGATTGAGCGCGGGCCTGTGAACCAAAGGATCGCGGTTTGATCCCCAGTCAGGGCACATGCCTGGGTTGTGGGCCAGTTCCCGGCAGAGGACACACGAGAGGCAACCACACATTGATATTTCCCTCCCTCTCTCCTTCCCTTCCCCTCTAAAGATAAAATAAATAAAATCTTTAAAAAAAATAGGCAAAGGATTTGAATGGACGTTTCTCCAAATCGGATAAACAAATGGCCAATAAACGTATGAAAAAGACACTCAATGTCATTAGGTGTTAGGGAAATGCAAATCAAAACCGAAATGGGATACCACTTCACATCCGTATGCGTGGCTATAATGAAAAAAAAAAAAAAAGACAAATGGTAACAAATGTGGGTGATGATGTGGAGAAACTGGAAGCCTCATCCATTGCTGCGCAAAATGCAAACAGGTGCAGCCACTTTGGAGAACACCCAGCAGTTCCTCGGAGTGTGAAGCAGGGAGTCACCCTGCGACCCAGTGATTCCACTGCTGGGCATGTACCAAAGAGAAACGAAAACATGCATCCACACAACACACACACACACACAAATGTTTAGAGAGGCATGATTCATGATAACCAAAAAAGTGGGGGGAAAACAACTGTCTACCAGTTGATGAATGGCACATGTATACAATGAACTAGTATTCCACAATCAAAAGGAGTACGATGTTACATGCTATAACCCGGATGAACCTTGAAAACATGTTAAATGAAAGAAGCCAGTCACAAAGGCCATCTAATCATATGATTTTGTTCCTATGAAAGGTGTATAAATAATTTTATTTCTACAAAAAGGCTGCAGCATATTATGTGATTTCACTTATAGAAAATAAACGGGCCAGTCTATAGAAAGTAGACTCGTAGTTGGCCAAGGCTGCAGGAGCAGAGGGCGGGAAGGGGGTGAGGGCTGATGGGGAGGGTTTCTTTTGGGCGTTATTGAAAATGTTCTAAAATTAGATCATGGTGATGGTTACATAACTGTGAATATAAAAAAAACCCACACTGACTTATACACTTGAAATAAATAAATAATCTGGTATATAAATTATATTTCAGTAAAACTTTTCTTTAATGGATCATGTTATCCAAGTTTTAAAAGGAAGAAAATTATGAGACGTACCATATAGCTGACCCTTAGGGACACCGTGTTAACCAAAATAAGCCAGTCACAAAAGGACAGATGCTGCATGACCCCACTTACGTGAGCTGCTCGGAGTCGCCAAGTTCATGAAGGCAGAAAGCAGAGGGATGGTTGCCAGGGCCTGGCGAGGGGGAACGAGAGTTTGCAAGGCGAAGAGTTCTGTGGGCGGGCGGTGGGGGCCGCTACACAACACCTTGTGCTTAGTCCCACCGAACTGCGCACTCTGAGATGGTTACTATGGTACATGCTATGTATACTTTACCAAACAACCTAAAAATAAATATCAAAAACAGATCAGAGACCTAGATGTAAAACCAGACAGGCGTCTTGGGGTCCACAGTCATCTCCCCCATTCTGACTGCTCAGGCAGATCAGCTCACCTTGTGCAAATCAGCTCGAGGCCCCCACCCACACCTGCCGGAGGTCCGTCCACACGGCCCAATTTTCAATCAGCTCCAGTGCGGCTGGTCCCTCCAGGCACACCAGAGTCCCTGGCGGGCAGGGACTTGGCCTGCTCCCCTGCTCCGTCTCTGCACCCTGCCCAGTGCGTGGGGTCTGCCTGGGGGGCAAGCACACATTCGGTGCTCAGGAAAAGCCCATCCTGTGCTGGGCTGCTGTGGGATTTCTTGGAAATGGGGACTTTGTCTCCCACCCACTACCACCACTGAGCACTTACTGTATACAAGCCAAGCGAGATAGAGGCCTCATATCTCAGCATCCTTGCAAGAACCCCGCTAGCTGGGCCTTCTCATTTTCCTCCGCCCCATCCAATGGATGAGAACACAGGCGGGAGCCAGGACTCAGGTCAGGTCTGTGCAGCCCTGGCCTCCTCCTGACGACCACGCAGGTGCTGCTGCCTCCCAGCTGGACAGGGCCTTGGGGAAGCCAGCATGGGCGGCAGCAGCAGGTCTGAGAACAGAGCAAGAACCTTCCAGCTATGACCATGTCAGAGCTGCTGGGCGTGGGGATTGCCGAGCAATTTGGAAGGAGCATCCCATGGCCACTAGTCTGAGCTTGGGTCACTCTAGGTAAAGTGAGAGGTCACAGGGGAAGTCCCTTTGCTGTGGGTGACCAGCTCTGTATCAGTGAGAAACAAAAGCCTTCGGGTCTGAGAGGTATGGGGAGAGGCCAGCTTGCCCAGCCCCTTGCTTTGGTCCGAACTTTGGCCTCTTTCCTCCTGGGAGGAGGGGTCACCAGGTGCCGTGCAATCACTGACCAGCAAACACTGTCCCTGCGGCCGTGACAATAAACCTTCAGGGGATGCATCCTTGGCCCCATATCTTGGATGGGAAACAGGTTCAGGGAGACCGCACAACGGGACCAAGGAGGTGCCACTATCGAGCTGGATTGGAATCCAGATCCCTCCGATACCAAAGCCGGGTTTCCTTTCTGCCCCACAACCTCAGCTCGTACTCTGGAATGCTCTCCGCAGTACTCCCCACTGCCCATTTGCATCATCGCTCAGACGTGTAGAACTATGATGTACATGGGACAATGCACAAATTGAAATAGCTGGATGAATTTTTGCAACAGGCACACACAATGCAACCAAAGCCCAGTTGAAGAAGGAGGAGCAGTGGCACCCCAAGCCCGCCTTTAGTCACCCCGTCCAGTCCCCACCCCTCGGGGGCACCTGCTTGCCTGACTTGTACAATAAAAGCAGTTTGCCTGTGCTGGAGGGTTCATATAAACAGTCTCTCTCTCACGGCCTGTATTCTTCACTGCCAGCTTTTTTGGTTCAGCGTTATGTTTGTGAGATTTTTCCCACGTGTGTGTGTCGTTGCGGCTCGCTGATGTGTTATCCCGGAGGGGCTCTGCCACCTCGTGTCCGCTCTGCAGCAGGCAGACACTGGGGGGTCTCCAGTTGTTTAAGCCCCTCGCTTGGGTTCTGGTGGTGCAGCTGAAGAACAGTGGGCCATTCTCCGCAAAGGACTCTTAGGCCTCTCTCCCCCCCTCCTCTTCCCCTGCCAGGGCCTATCAGAGACGAAGCTGGGGGTGGGGGCAGCTCCTTTCACTTTCCTCTTATCCTGCAAACTTCAGTAATTCTAGACTGTGTTCCTGACGCCCTGTGGCAGCCTCATCCCAGGTCGAACCCAGGCAGGGGACCACCTCAGTAAGTGGAGCTCTGCAGGGAGGGATGGGTCGAGGGGAGGGCCTGGCCACCGGCCGAGAGGAGGCACTGTCACCCATGGGGTATTTCCTAGGAGATGGGGGTCCTCTTCCTTTTCAGCAGTGAGGTTGGGGACTGCACACTGCCAGGCTCTGCCAGCTCCTCTCATGTCACCTCCATCTCCACCTGGAGGCCAAGAAACTTAGAGCAGAGGCCCTGGGTGCAGTGACAGGTCTGTGAAACGGGCTCAGGGCGTAACCACTTCCATTTCCCACGTGGGACCATTAGGACAGCACCTGGTCAGGGCAGTTCTGGGCAGACAGACCCATGTCCTAACCCAAACTCCGCTGCCTACCTGCTGTGTGACCTGAGTAAGTTTCTAATCTCTCTGAGCTCCAGCATCCTCACCTGCAAAATGGACACAGCAGTATCCCCTGATGGTGTACATGTGAAATTTCAACAACCCGGTGCCTGACACTTGGCAGAGGCTCAGCAGATCGGAACCCTTCTTCATTGAATATGCATGCCAGCATCTCAGCCCCTCCCCCTCCTTCCACCCACCACACAGAGACTTTGATGCATGGTGGTCTAACACTATCGTCCAGTGTTCTTCCTACTATTACCAGGGAAGTAAAAACCCGCAGGTTTGCTGACAAGCCTAAAAAACCACCAGGCCCAATGAGTGCTCGTAAGCAGCTGACGGAGGCAGAAGCAGGGGGTTTCTAGATTTCTACAGACTTCAGGCAAAAGAAGAGGCTCAGAAACATTTCTATCATCTAACCCAGCGATTTCACTAGGGGAAATTTACTTGAAAGAAACGACCCTTTAAAAATAGAAAAAGCCCTGGCCCCTTTGCCTCAGTTGGTTGGAGTGTCATCCTATAAAGCAAAGGGTCGCAGGTTAGCTTCCCAGTCAGGGCACATGCTGGGGTTGCAGGTTGGGTCCCCTGTCAGGGTGCATTGGGGAGGCACCCAATCAGCGTTTCTCTCTCACACTGATGCTTCTCTCCCTCTCTCTCTCTCTCTCCCTTTCCCTCTCTCTAAAATCAATAGGCATGTCTTGAGGGGAGGATAAGAACAAGAGAATAAAAATGGACAAAGCTTTATCATCGCTGTGTTTTCTGTTACAATGCGCAGTGGTGACCTTAAAAGTCATAGTGAGAAAAAAATTCAGTCAATAGAAACAGACCCAGAAATGACCCGAATAGTAGAATTAGCAGATACAGAGAGTGAAACAGTTAGTATAAGTATATTCTATACATGTAAGATAGGAAAGCTTGTGCATGATAAGTAGAAACATCGAAGATATGAAAAGACCCAGATCAAATTAACTAGAGAGAAAAAATACACTGTCCAAGCTGAAAAATACAGTAGATGGGACTAACTACAGATCAGACGATGCAGAAGAAAAGGTTGATCTATTTAAGCAGTGATGGTGTGGATCATGAAGATGATGATGTTGGGAGTAACCGTAAATAACACTTATCTCTAGCTATGGACCAAGCCCTATTCATATATCGTCTTGTTGAATCCCACGAGAAGGCGATGAAGGAGATACTATCATCACCCTTAGTACACACAGGAGGAAACAGAAGACTCGTTGCTGAGCACCCTGCTCCTGGTGAAGCAGCTGGAATCCAGGCCGTCTGGTTTAGACCGCCACCTTCTCAGCTCCATGTAACACTATGTAACCCACGTTGTGGTCGTTGAAATGGCATTCTCTCCGTGGGTGAGGCTTGGTGCGGTGTACTGTATGCGTGTGGTCTCTAGGCCCCACAGCGACACAGGAAGGAAGGACTGTTGTCCCCATATTGTCCTGCAAACGTGGAAACTGAGACTCTTGAAGGTGAAGTGATTCGTCCAGGGTCCCACAGATGGGAAGAGAAGGAACCAGATCAAATGGCATCCTTCTGATCCCAAACCCAGCCTTCCAGACGTGCCTTGGGGCCGTGAGAGGTGTCCAAGACAACTTTTCTTGAGGTCCCTTTATAGCATCGATATCAAGGCTTCTTTCTCTCTGGGGATAGCTTTCTGGAATCAATAGAATCTTCTGGTCCAGGCTACTTTTGCTCCTGCGCAACGATTACCAGACCGTGGGAAGCTGGCGCTCTGGGAGGTAGCCCCGTGCCCCATCAAGAGCCCAGATCTAGAAGACCACGTGTAGGGTGAGGTCCAACTCTGGTGAGAGCGTCAGGGAATGACTACTGAGCACACATGGGGGGAGGGGGGAGCTTGCCGAGGAATATACCAGAGACCCCTGCTTCGCCTGCTGTTTAATTATTTCATGGGCAGGTTGTTTTCTCACATAGGAGGTGATCAGCTGGTGATGGGGTCGAGGAAGTCAACGCACGTTGTTGCCCTCAAATTGTGCATGTGCTTTGCCTCAGCAAGTCCACTTTAGGATTCGATCCTACCGCAACAGTTCTGCACACGAACCGAGATTTCGCCTTAAAGGTCCCTGTCACCGGACCACCGTCCAGTCTAGAGGCGCCAACACTAACCCACGTGTCCATCAATAGGGGATTCATTCAGTGAGTGGCATAGCCGTATAATGGAACGTGAGGCTGCCTTCGAAAAGCTCGCCGCGGAATATTTAACGACGAAGAAAGTTGCTCAAGTTACATGGTTAAGTGAAAAGAGAGGCTGCAAAGTACTGGAAAGTACCACCTGTACCATTTTCCTAATTTGGTCAGGGGAGAGTGTGGAGCTGTATAAAGAGCAATAGAACCCAAAGGGTCGTGGTATGTGCTTAATTGCTTCTTATTGTTTGTTTCCCACGTCTTCTACATGGAACATGTGTTTCTTTTGCAATCAAAAAGTTAAAAATAAAATAAAATTCCCCAGTGCTAGAAAAGAGGAAGGACACAGAAGGAGCATACATGTGGCCTCCTCAAGGGCTAGACCTGGGAGAAGCAGGGTCCGGCTCCGCTGGGCGGGGGCGCATCTTATATAAGGCGCTGCCTGCGTGGAGAGGACCCCAGCAGCTGCTTGCACGCTCTGCGCCGGATCATGGAGTTTCCCCTGCTGTGTGCGCTGGTGGTGCTGACTTGTGAGTGGAGACAAGAACCACGGTTGGGAAGGGAAGGAGGGATGCGGGTAGGCCCTATATCTTGTTCCTAGGCTGGCAGAGATCCCCACTGCCCTGGCCCCTCAAACCCCAAACCCCTGCCCCTTGCAAACAGCCATTGGCAGCTTCTAGTCCCTTTGGCAGCTAGAACATTGGCTTTGGCCAGAGAGGTCTGGGTGGCCAAGCTGGGTGGCATGCCCCCGGGGCTGCTATGAAGGTCAGAAAGTAAAGGTGCAGAATCCAGGGTCTGCTGAGCTGACACCTATGGTACTTTGGACAAAAATTACAGAAATGGATCTCCCCACCAGCCTGTTTGCCCAAATAATAACACTCATTTCCACCGACACAGCACTGTATATATTTACAACCCATTCACGATCATTATCTCCCTTGAACCTGGGAAGAGGGTTCTGGGGACTCTTGGTGGAGGATGGAGCAGTTTCCACTTGATCTTTAGCAGATCAAATGTAAAAAAATGTGGTTGCTAGCAAATTGGCATTTCATTTCCTAACCGTCTCAAAAATATGTGATCTTAGAAAGGATGCATGTTTAAATATGGTCGTATGTTACCTTGGGACTCCCAAATTCTCCAGAGGAGCACATCTCCAGAGTTACAGTGAAAACCATTAGGGAAGTTGCAGTCAAGCTACAGAAATCCATCTCTCAGACGCAAAGAGGCAAGACAGCAGAGAGGTAAAATACGCAGATAAACCGGACTCAGACGCCAGCCTCACTGTCTCCGGGCAGTATGACCTTGGCCAAGCCACCCTATCTCTCTCTGTCCTCATCTGTAAAATGGACATGGTAGCACCCTCTTCATGGGGTTGTTAGAAGAACTTTATTGAGAAAATACATAACACAATTGTAAGGGCAATTAAGGGAGCAATAGCTTGACACACAGCGCGTGCACAAAGCGGGGGCATGCTGCCTCCCACCCCTGTGACAGTCCTTGAAAAAGAGGCTTCATCTCTCTTGGTGGCAGGTAAGGAAGGAGAAAGATGCTAAGACAGGATTTGCTGAGAAGCGAAGCCAGTTCGACAAAGCCCTCGGAGCCACAGGTTGAAGTCCTCAATTCCTCAGGGCTGGCCTCATCTCACTGTAAAACTGGAAGAAATAAGACCACCCGAAGGCATCCTGAATCAAGGCTGAGTTTATGGCTTGCCTGTCCAGACAGAGTTGCATAGTTCAGGTGTGAGCTGGTTTGTGCATGTTGTTTTTTTTTTTAAAGCATTTTATTTATTTATTTATTTTTAGAGAGAGGGGAAGGGAGAGAGAAAGAGCAGGAAAGAAACATCAATGTGTGGTTGCTTCTCATGCGCCCCAATTGGGGACTCAGCCTGCAACCAAGGCATGTGCCCTGACTAGTAATCGAACCAGCAACCTTTTGGTTTGTAGGCCAGCACTCAGTCCCCTGAGCCACACCAGTTAGGGCTGTGCATGCTTTTCCAAGTTGAAATGGAAAAGGGTAGATTTAGGGCAGAAGGAAGGATGGAGGTCTACCAAAAAAGGCAAGATTCTGAATTCAGGTCCCTGATTGGCCCACATGTTGGACGATGGTCACTCTCTCTGCAATGTTCTGTCTTTGGGTGTCTTCACTACTGAATCTGGGCTTCCAGAGGGCCTGAGATCATTCATCAGTACGGTCAAAGCTTACAAGATTTCTCTTTAACATCCATACACCTGGAGCCACACTGAGGGGACATGGGGGCGGGGGGACACAACAGACCTGCAAATACCTGACACCACCAGTCACTTTCAGCTGTAGCCCAAGGCCACCTGTTTGTGACCTCACCCTTGGTCCTCAGCATGAGTCCCTCCCAACCTCCCCTTTGCACCCTGGCCTCCTTCAGTGCGGGGCTCACACCTGGGCGTGCTATTTAATTTGTTTGCATGAGGAGCTTTCATTACAACATCATTTACCTGGGGGTCAGGGGCTCTATAACTAGGGTGGCCCAAGTCTCCCTGAGATTCTTGGCTCCATCTGTGTTCTTGAATCCTCAGTCAAGGTGGCACAAGCGTACATTTTAGTCCCCTTCTTATTTTTGTCTCTTTCTTGCAAATTCTCCCTTGAATTCATGGACTTCATGTATTTATTTCTCCTAACTCATCGTAATACACTTCTCTCTCCCCCAAAATAAATTTCCCTTATGATCAATTCCAACCAGAAGCTATTATGACTGAAATGAAAACTGTCCATGAAAATCATTGATGTCTAAATCACACCGCCTCCCTGAAGAACCAGACATGCTTTTTACTACGTGAATTTCTCTACCAAATGTGTTGGGGATGAGGGTGGGGGTGGGGGGAGTTCAGGAAGCAGGGCGAGTCTTCCTGCACTTGAATGGGACCTCAATGCCTGGGACAGAGAACAAAACCAAGGTGCCTTGGGTCTTCCGTGGCAGGTGTGACTCCAACCCAGGGCGGGATCTGGAACCTGAACAAGATGATCAAACAAGTGACCGGGAAGGCACCCATCACCTCCTACTGGTCCTATGGCTGTCACTGTGGACCTGGTGGCAAAGGCACACCTGTAGATGCTACGGATAGGTAACCCCTTCCCAGGCAGGCCCACAGGTGGTAGTCCTGTCCTGTCTGCACCCCAGGGCTCTCTCCCTTTCCTCTCCACCCATTTATTTTTTATTGAATTTATTGGGTGACATTGGTTAATAAAATCATACAGGTTCCAGGTACTCAATTCTACAACACGTCATCTGTGTGTTGTATTTTGTGTTTACCACCCCATGTCATCTCCCCCCCCTCACCGTTTATCCCCCCTATACCTGCTTCCATGCCTTCATTCATTCTGTGAATTCCTTCCGTGCTATATGCTGGGAACTCTGCCGAGCTCTGATGCAGCCCTTGCCCTCCTGGGCTTGCCTTCTAAGGGGTTCCCCAAAGTCTCTGAAGATGCCCGCTTGCACCCCCAACCCCTAATCTATTTAGAATACCCACACACACTGCCCATTACCATTGC
Organism: Anoura caudifer; assembly: GCA_004027475.1. Taxonomy (NCBI): domain Eukaryota; kingdom Metazoa; phylum Chordata; class Mammalia; order Chiroptera; family Phyllostomidae; genus Anoura; species Anoura caudifer. The sequence continues at coordinate 158,509 of PVKU01000831.1, read as the reverse complement.
ACGGTGTTTTTTAAAAGTCCCACCTCTCTTTGCCATTATTCCCTTTGATCTCTACCACAACCCTGGCAACCCACCAGAGGAGAGACGTGAGCCTCGCCAGGCCCAGGGCACGTCCCTGATCCAGCCCCACGGGCTGTGTGCCCTTGGGCGAGCGGCTGGACCTCCCCGAGTCTCTGTTTCCTCCTCTGTGAGATGAGGATGACACCGGTGCCCCTGTTGGAGGGTGGAAGTGAGGGTTAAGAGAGCATGCCTAGGAAAGTCCTGGAACCTCGGAGGCACCCGGTAAAGCTTTGTTAGCATGACCACGAGGAAGGTGGGAACCCTGCAGGCCCAGACTCTTCCAAGAGGGCCCAGGTCCTCCTGTGGGTTAGGCGTTGCCAAAGACCCGAGTCGGCTACGGCCCCGTGTGTCCGTGCTCCCTGCCCCACCTCCTGTCCTCTCCCTCCAGGTGCTGCCACACTCATCACTGCTGCTACATTCACCTGAAGCTCCAGAACTGCCATTTCAACGGGGACCATTACAAGTACAACTTTTCCCAGGAGGGCATCCAGTGCTGTGAGTGCCTGGGCCTCGGGATTGGACGCCCAGGAAGGAGGTTCTGGCACTCACTGCCTTTATGTGCCGTGCAGCAAGGCGCAGCTACTCAACTTCTCTGGTTTTCTTATGTAGCCAGTGGCAATAGCTGGGCCATGGAGCAGTGGCAGGAATGGGGGCAGGAATATAAGGAGGTCCAATGGGGGCGGGAGTAGGGAGATGTCCCCTGGAGGCTTTGACCCCTTTAGGATCTGGAAGGGTAGCCGACCTCAGCTGAGATGCCAGGCCCACCGCTGACCAGCTGTGTAACCTTGAACACTCGGCTCACCTCTCTGAACCTCAGTCTCCTCATCTGTAAACTGAGGATGATAACACTGTTCTGCCCCGTGTAGTTCATTCAAGAGCTCAAAGGAGGGCAGACAGAATGAGCTTCACAGAGGCCTGCTGCAGAGCGCATGCTCGAGAGATGACACAGGTGGCTGATACCACTGTCACCACTTTCATCATTATTGGTCCTCACAGCAGCTCAGCCAGGAGGCAGCCCCACCCAGATCACCTCCGTGGCGTAAGCAAGGAAACTGAGTGAAGAAGTGTTTGCCTGGGGTCACCCAGCTGCAAACAGCAGGGCCTGGGTCGGGTCCCAGCTCCCCTGGCCCCTGGGCCCACGCTTGAGCACTGACTAGGTACTGGGTGCTTCTCTCCTCGCTGTAACTTTCCCAGCAGCCCCCTGAGGCAGCACGTGACCATCATCCCCATCTTACAGAAAACGAAACTGAAGTGCAGTGATCCCTTCTGCCTCAGAGTCTTTGCGCACGCTGTGCCATCTGCCTGGAACGCTCCCCTCCTTCACCCTGGCTTTCTACAGGGAGAGCAGACCGTGCCAAGCTCAGCTCAAATGGCTCTTGTCCCCCTGCTTTACTGTCCTGCAGCCCCGGCATCGCTCCCTACGTCCATGGAGCATCGTTCATGATGTTCATTTCTGTGGTTCTCAAATATCTGCTGCCTCCGTGGAAGTGTGAACCTCACAGGTCCGCTGTGTTCAGTCCTGGGCCCCGCAGGGCCCGCCGAAGGATAGGCGCTCAACTGTTTGTTTAATGGGCGAATAAATAAGTAAAGGCACCATGCCACAGGGGAAGGTCATGGTACTGCCCACGGTCACGAAGCTATAGAGTCTAAGTAGCCGGGGTGGGGGGGGGACACCCTAAAGCTAAGCAAGGATGGCACTGCCTTCAGAGGTTCCCTCCAGGGACCCCAGACCCTGTCTTAGGCAGGGGTGGACACTAAGCTCCCTCTTCCTCCAACCCACAGCTGACAAGGGGAGCTGGTGTGAGCAGGAGTTATGCGACTGTGACAAGGAGGTGGCCTTCTGCCTGAAGCGCAACATGGGCACCTACAACAAGAAGCTGCGTTTCGCCCGGTTCTCCAAGTCCAGCTGCAAGGATCAAACCCCTATGTGCTAGGAGAAGCCTGCCCAGCTGTCCCACGTCCCCTACCTCTGCCCTTGGAAGTCCGGCAGGATTGTTGACACCCCTGCCCCAGGGGTAGCTAACCTCCTGAACCAGCCTGGCTCCTTTAACACACTCCCTAAAAGAGGGAGGGTCTCAGCTTCTTTCCCACCACCCACCTTGCCTCTTGGACCTTCTAAATCTTCCCAACCTAGGCAGCAGCTCTCTCCTTTGAGGGTGGGTTGTGATCTTAGGGAAGCCAAAGCCAGGGAGCCTTGGGGGGCGGTGTTTGAGCAGAAGCCACAGGTGCTGGGGGCAGGGGCTGGGGGCCGGGCCTGGGGGCCGAGGAGTGGCAGGCTCTCCCCGCCTACGGCACTCACTCACCAGGCCTCCCAGTCCCAGCGCACTCCTCCAATACCCTGTCCAAGCTGCAGCCGGAGCGGCCTCTCTGAAGGACAGCACTGACCTTGCCATCCTCATGACTCTACTTCTTAGAACCCTAACACCTTCTGTCACCCGAGGATAGGGCCTCTCTCAGGAGGAGTTTGGGACCCGCTCTGTCTGCGCTGGGTCCCTCTCCCTACTCGGCTTGGAGGTCATGGTTGGCGGGCCCATGCCTGCCGGGCTCGTTTGCATCCCTGGTGCCCTGGGTAGTGTCAAGAAGAGGCTCCGTAAACCATTGCAGAGTCTCTGCGATGGCTTGTTTCTACTTGAAAGAGAGCATTAAAGATCCTCTCTTAACCATTTACTAAAGTGTCAAGTAAATGCCTCTGGGGTGGAAGGCCGGAGGAAGCCCCTGCTCCGCTTGCCCCAGGCCCGCAAGCACATGCCGCCCGCCCTCCAGGCTCTTTCCCTTCCCGCTCCCAGGCCTTCGCTCAGGTGGGCTTTCTGCGGAAATGCTCCCCTTGCCTTCTCCAGGTGACTCAGCCCTCCCCGGGCTCCTCAGAAGGCTCCAAGGAAGTCTCCATGGCCGATTCCTCCCCGGCTCCAAGGCCCACTCCCTCCTCTGAGCTCCCATAGCACTTTTTGGGTCTGCAATTTACCAGACTTCCCCTTGAGTGCTAGATCCTTGTCTGGACTTCTCTGATCTCCCCCAGCGAGACTGGAGCTCCCGGCGGAGGGTGGCCATGTCTGTCACAGCTTTGTTTCCTCCACTCCTCCCCATAATAGGTGCTCAATTAACGCTTATCGTTTGAATGAGCCCATGACGGATAAGGGGAGGTGGTGGCAGACATTGCTGGTGTCCCACTCAGACCCCCTCGTGGCCCGGTTTCCCAGCTAAGCCAGATGTTGGCTCTGAGGTGCCCGCATCTGCCTCACTCTCTTGAGGAACAACCTTGTGTGCTGGGAGCTACCTTGCCTATCCGCCCACCCCCACCCCACCACCTCTAACCGATGAGAGTGGAATACAATACCATGGAAAGTACCATTGCCCACCCTCTGTCTGCACAGGGCCATGTGGACAGTACCTTGCATGTCCAAGAGCTCCTCCTGGGCTCAGGCTGAGGGTAGACATCTGGATCCACCTCTCTGCCTGCTCTGTCCCCTGGCCTATCCTGTTTTCCTTGTTCCCTTACAGGTTTCTCCTGAGAGTACTCCCTCAATAAATCCTTCACTTACACAACAATCCTCGTCTCAGGCTTGGTTTCCAGGGAAACTGACTTTGGATGGATGGATGGATGGATGGATGGATGATGGATGGGTGGATGATGGGTGTACAGATGATGGAAGAATGGATAGCTTTTTCATATAAGGATTCACAATCTGTCATTCATATGTAATTAGCCATGTCTCCAGCAACAGGGAAGGGGTACCGGAAGCCACCCACAACCTCCAGTCTGTGACACACGTATGTGAACCACTGACCCCGCAATTTTCTGTCTGTGTGAAGCTCAGTGCCTCGTGCAAAGTAGCATAATATGGGGTTAAGAACCATGGATGCTGAGTATGAATTCTAGTTCTACCACCCACTAGCCACACGACCTTCCAGGAGGGGTCTCGGTTTCCTTGTGTGTGGAGTACAAATGAAATGAAGAAGAAAATAAGGTGAGGTTAGTGCATTAAACAAGATTAATGCCAAAGTCTTAGCACAGTGCCTGGCCTTTGGTAACCCTCTTTAAACGTTAACTGTATTGTTATTGTGATCACCGCCGTCGTTGCTACGGAGTAACCAAAGCTGGTCACCCCCACAATAAATCCAGAGAAAACCAGGCTTCCCTCTTTCTACCCAGTTTCTCTCCCCCTTCTACATGACTGTGTGAGCTGTGTCAGTTAGATCCTGAAGCACGATGTCCAATTTGTTCAAGGTCAAGAGCTGGCGACTCTAGTTGTCTATCGGAACTTCCATGTTCCAGGTGGTGACTTGGATGACGTCAGTGTTGGTGGGTATGAGCACTTATTCCCACTTTAAAACTGAACAACCTGATGCTCAGAATGGGCACAGGAACCCCCTGAGGTCCCGCAGCCAGCAAAAGGCGGAGCCAGGATCCCACCTTGGACTCTTCCCACTCTGCTCCCCGGCACCCCACCCCATTTGTACTAATCAGGAAGCTTCCTGCCGAAAACTGTGACTCAACGGGCTTCAACAGTGAGGGCATTTATGACCTTACATGACAATAAGTCCAGGGGAGAGGTGGCTCTTTAGTGGCTTGATGATGCCATCAGCCCCTGGTTTCTCTCCGGCCCCTGGCTGGCCTGGCTCCAAGAAGGCGGCCGTGACCCAGACCTCAAGCCAGGACACGATCACATCCAGCAGAGAAAATGCTGTCACTTTTGTGTCTCTCTTTAATCATCCCCGCCACCACCACCTGCAGATCTCCCCACTCAGGACTGGCCCCCCAAACCATGGTGGCTCCAATGAGTACCCCAATCAGTTTTAATGCCTCCGGATTTATTTACCTCCCAGATGGGACAGGGTCAATGTCTCTGAGGGGCGTACAGCGGCTAAAATGGGGGCTGACGGAGTTATTGATGGGATTGGCGTTTGGTGGGCAAACCTGGGCCTGGGCCAGCAGCCGGGCTGTGTCCTTAGTGCTCCCCTCTGTGAGCTCAGCAGCTAGTGCAGGGCCTGGTGGTCACACAGGAGGTGTCAATATGTATTTGTTGAATGAATGAATGAATGAATGAATGAATCCCAGGTTGGTAAAGACATGGCACTTTGGACCAAGAGGGGGGATGGGCAGATAGGGTCTCAGAGTAGCCAGAACTGAGTCCCCGAAGTAACGCAAGGCCCTCCCACCCTGTGAGTTCTTCTTCTGGGCCAATTTCTGATCACTGGAATCAGATAAGAGTCACAAAGGAGGGAGAGACTCCCAGGCACCTTCTGTTCTCTGAACCCATCTCTCACGTACACTTGGGTGTAGGAGGTAGACAGAAGGATGCAGTCACTGAGCTTCCTGTTCCCTTGAGGTCAGGTTCTACACCGGGACACCAGTGGGGGAGGGGCAGAAGGGACATTGGACATCTGATATTGAATACTTGTGGTGCCCACTTACCTACTCCTCTCCACTTCCTCAAGCCACCGTCACCTGCATTTTTCAGCTGCAGAAACTGAAACTTCAGGATGAGTCACTTGTTGATAAGTGGCAAGGCTGGGATTTGAACCCAGGTCTGTCTGGCTCCAGGGCCATGTCTCACCCTACCTCCCACGCTCTTTACTGGGACAGATGGTGACTCAGTCCTGGTGTCCCTTAGGGGGAGGATAGCCACACCCAGGGACCAGGAGGTGAGGTTGGGTGTGGCGAGGCAGCAAGCCTGGGTAAGAGGGCCAGTGAGTGATTTACCGACAGTAATAATAATTGCTCGCATTCGGAGCACTCTCTCCTGCACAGAGCCCCTTCGCACCACTGGCTGGCCCAATCCTCGGGTCGGATCCGGGGTTCCACCTCTGGAATGTGGGGGTCCCACCCAGGGGCCTCATAGACTGATGACCTCTCCGTGTGCCTACCTGTTTTTCCAGCTGGATTTTGCTCCCAGATACCCGGGCTCCCTTCACACATCCTCCCCTCGTGGCGATGTGCAGGTGGGGCTGGAGCGCCTGTCGCTTCTACCGCATCTCAGTGCCCCTGGAGGGGGAATGGGGGCATCTACACTGGCGGTCCCTGCATCCATGCTCACTGCTGAGGTCAGCCGAACACCAGCCTTTGACCCCACGGCAGCCTGGGCAACCCAGAGTCAGGGCCTGTCTCTCTCTAGCTTAGGGTCTTCTGGGGGTTTTTGTTTTTAGTTTTCTCACTGAAAATAAAGAAGAGATTTTAAAGTAGTTTGTGAAAACCTGAAGCTGAGATGGCTGGCAGGGGGATCCCCCCCTCCCCGTTCTCTCTCTGCTTTAGGGTCCTGGCGAAGCCTTGCCCATTCGGGGCCCCTCTGGGAAGGTTCTTTCAGGGCTCTCTGCGAGACTGGTCTCTGTCATCCAGAGCTCAGCTGACAGTCCCTCCCTCAGGAAAACGTCCCTGCACTCTGAACCCAAACCAATCCTCCCACCCCCTTACTTACTCCCAGTCTCTCTGCCTTATTCTAATTCTCTGCTTTCTACTTTCTGATGGTTTTCTTCATCACTTACTTGTTCAGCCATTAGTGCGTCTTACTCCAGCATTCAACTAGAATGTGAACATTCCGAATGCAGGAACCGCAACATCCCCAGGATTCAGAACAAAGCAGGAGGCATATAAAATAGCTGTTGAATGAATGAATGAATGAATGAATGAAAATTGATAGGGAAGCTCATCCTATTTCTCTCAACTGAGCTACTTCCCAGCTGTATGACCTTGAGCCAATGGATTTACTTCTCTGATTCTAGATTTGTGATCAGTGAATGGAGGTGATCACACCTACCTCTTGGGGTTGTTTGTGAGTCCTGTGAACGGGAATTTTTGCCAAACCCTCACCTCTTTCTTGATGAATGCTTCCGGTTGGTGAGAAGTGTGGGAAAGAGGAGAAGGGGCAGGTGTACAGATCGGGAAGGGGACACACGTTTTACCACCTCCCGCCCCCCTCCATCACAACTATCACAAATCAAGGGCACTTCCCTACTCCCAGGAGGCCTTGGAAACGAGGGTGAAGGTCATTCTCCAGGTGGGCTGCTTTCTCAGGAGTTCCCTCCAGGAGCCAGGCTGGGCTGGGGTGAGCCAAAGGCACGGCTGTCCCCTCCGCTCACGCACCGAGCCCAGGATGAGTCTGCGCTGGTCTTGGCTCTGCTGACAGCCTGCAGTGAAAGCCCTTCCCTGATCCTAAACACCCCAGGTCAGGGAACCCCAGGGCGGAAGGAAGAGGAAGAGATTCACCTGGTTTCCTAAGGGGGAGACAGGAAGATGCGGTTTTCTGGGTTCTCTTGTGCTGAGAACCTTATATACTTTTTTCTCATTCATTATTTCGCAGATGAGGAATCAGGCTCCGATAAGAAATATCTCGCTGGAGGTCACTCCCTTAGTGAGAAGTGGCAGAGGCCAGCCAGCTCAGGAGGTCAAGCCCTGTAAGTAAGCCCACATCCTGGTGCCGCACCCCCAGCCCAGGCGGGGCCTCCCTAAGGCCACGGTTCTGAGACTTCACAAGAATCCATCAGTGGAACTTGTTCAAAATGCAGGTTCCAAGGCCCCATACCCAGAGGGTCCAATTCTGGGTCTGGGTGGGGCCCAGGAACCTACCTTTTTAACAAGCGCTGCTGGATGAGGATCACACCCCACAAAGAGAGCAGTCCCCCCTCTTCTATCACTGGGCCCCTGGTACCCCACTTCCCCACGCCTGGCATCTAGAGCAAGAAGAATCTGTCCCCACGGCCAACCCCAGGGTCGATCAGCTTGTTAATACCAAGGCGTGCCCCCTCTGCGCTGGCACGGCTCCCAGGGCGGCAAGACTGGTGACCACATTCTAAATCAGACTCCACGCAAGCCGGCCCAGAAAGGAGGGGGTGAGGGTGGTGCTCCCCAAACCTCAGCCTTTCACACGTCACCGTCCTGATCTCTGCTTTAATATTTCACTTTATGGGACGCTTTTCTTACTCTAAATAAATTTACTTAAGAAAGAAGCATATTGCCTTGGCTGGGTGGCTCAGTTCGTTGGAGCATCGTTCTTTGCACCAAAAATGTTACAGGTTTGATCCCCCCGGGCAGGGCACATACCTAGGTTGCAGATTTGATCCCAGTTTGGGGCAGGTGCAGGATGGGGGGTAGCTGATCAATGTTTCTCTCTCTTTCTCTCTCAATCAATCAATAAGCGTATCCTGGGGTGGGGAAAAGGGAAACAAGAAGGAAACACGTTGCTCTGGTATAGGGAAAACCAAGATTGCTTGTTATAAAGAGAAGATGGCGGTAAGAATAAATGCAACAAAAATAAAACTCTCATTGGACAGAAGAGGTACACAGTCAACAGCTGGGTGAATCAGCAAGCGCCGGAGAGATGCTCAGGAGAGCCGGGCTCCACGCTGACACCACCCTCACCTCGGCGCGGTCCGAGGGCTCCCTGGAGTCCCTGCGGTTCCGATTCCTCTCTGGAAAGCCCCACACCAGGAAAAACGTGGATGAGAACATGGGATCTGCACAAGGGGCAAAGCGAGCAAGCGGGGCCGTCAAGGAGCAGGGGCCAGGAGCCAGGAGGCCTCACACTAGGCCTGCTGGTCGTCCCTCTGCTCCATGGCCTCAGGAGGGATGAGGATGTGCCACCCACAAAATGTGCCCCGTTGGAATTAGAATTATTTTGACCCGAGAAGAGTTCTCTGTGCTCCCTTTATCTGCCCTTATAAAAGCAGGGCCTAAATTTCCCTTTGAAGAGGTGCCCACCCTCCAGCCCTTCCTTCTTACAAGGGAGAGAACAACTCTTATCTCACGGGGCGTCAGCACCAACGTGAATTTGCATACACTGAATATGAAAATAGCCCTTATCTTCCATTAGTTCCCCCACACATTTCCCAGTCATTCCCCCCTAATTTATGGTCCCGCGAAGTCTAAACCCTCTTTCCTTTGCTAACGAGTTCGAGAAGCCGCTGAGTCCCGCCATGCAGGGAGCTGAGTCGCACGTCTTCCCGGTGCGTGCCGGTGCACGTACATGTTAACATGCACAGCGTGCCTCTCGTCCCGTTCGTCCGTCCTTTGTTAGTTTAATTCGCAGGCCCTCATTCAAAGGAGAGAGGAAAATTCTCTCCTCACCAACACTGTCCCACAGATCCCCACGAACACCGACGCCACCAACGTGAAAGCCGCAGGCTGCGTGGGAAAATAAGCGGCAGCTCATCCATGTTGACTCGGTGGGGAAAACGCGCCACATGAACGGCTGGCGAGAGAAGTGGTCTGACATCAAGGTCAAGGGTGTGGGCTCAGTGTCCCGAGGGCTGCCAGCTCCCGGGTGTCCCAACTCCTGGGGAGGGCATCTCAGGAACAAGTCATTAAAACTCTCGGAGCCCAGTTCCTTTACCTGTAAAGTGGGGATCACGATACCGTCTTCGCAAGGTATCGGGAGGGATGAACGACAGACCTCTGGGAAGCACCTAGCAGCCAGCCTGGCAGGTAGAGACCAGCCCGTGGGACAGGGGGCCGCTGCTGTTGGGCCTGTTGTGGCTGTCCAGTGAATGCTGTCAGCTGCCGCCCACCAGTGCCACCGTGTCCCTTTCTTCCTCCCCCACAGGGCTCGCCCGCCCCCACGCCGGCTGGCTGCAGCTCTCTGGCATGATCACGCAGGCCACAGGGAAGGGACCCTTCCTCAGCTACCTCATCTGTGGCTGTTGCTGTGCCGTGAAGTGCCAGGGGCGGCCTGCGGATGTCACTGACTGGGACAGCAGGCAGGCTAGCCAAGGTCCGAACTGAAGCCTTGCCTGGGCGTCCTCTGCAGCAGGGGGCAGCCACACTGATTCGGGTGGGCTCTGGGGTCCAGACGCTTTCATCCTTCTGTGGCTCCTGGGGCAAGCTCCTTGACCTCTCTGCGCCTCAGTCTCTTCACAGGCAGGACGGGGAGTTCACGGTCCTTCGTTCACGGGTCAATCAGAGGATCCATGGAATGAAGGATGCTGAAGCACACTCCGGACACTGTCTTCCTTGGGATCTGCTCCACTGTGTCAGGCACCAAGCCAAGCAGCAGGGGCCATAAAGGAGTCCGGATAGCAGTCCTCACGAGAAACTCCGATGCTGCTTGGTCAAATGAGGAACCAGCATCTGGGGAGATGGCCCCAGACTTCAGGGTCTGAGAACCTGGTTCAAGTCCTGGTACCACGAACTGGCATGTGACCTTTAAGCAAGAGACTTTTCTGTCTCTCATTTTCCCACTCGGTAACACGAAATGTTTGGAGGTTATATTGGATCGTGGATATAAAAACACTTTGAAAAGCACACCATATTAAGAAGATCTGGGGTGTTCTCCCTAGGAAGGAAGTCTACAAGCTGAAACGTGTTCAAACCTTGGCTGGATGTTCAATATGTTATCGCAACTGTCGTAGATAAAGAGATCCTGAGAGCAGATAGTAGCAGGACCGAGGTTTACAACCAACAGGTTTATTTGAAACCTGAGTAATCCCAGCGTCCAGCAGCTGGCTCACTTTGATTTAGAACAGCAATTATGCAGCATTCCAGGTTTTTTAAGTCATCTGTTTAGAACTGATGACTCACAGAGTTTTAGAAATGGCAACTGAACGATTTTAGGCTCTCTGAATAAGGGGTTCTCAGGCTTGATAAATCGGTTGTTTGCCAATTCTCAGAGCCTATCATTTTGAAATGAATGGACTGGTGAGTTTGAGATGCAACTTTTCTTTCCATACGATTTATTCCACTTTCTCCCCGGCTCCTTGCTGGAAGAGGAATGGGACGGCTGAAGTGTATTGGGATGGTCTGTGCAGAGGAATCGACACAAGGACCAGGAATCTCCCAGATAAGGATAAAGCCAGAGGAAAACTAGAGCCAGGCAGTCCGTAAAAGCAGATTCGAACCAGGAATGATCTCAATAGAGGAAAAGGGACCTCGAATGGAACTGGGCCCCATTCCGAATACAGCAGGGACAGGTGGGTGGGGATCGACAGCCAAGGAACAGGCAGAGGGGTCAGTGGATGGAAAACTACTGAGAGGATGCCTCTGGGGTCTGAGGTGACGCTGGCTAAACCAACTCAACAGGATTCCTGCTGCAGGCAGGCCACGGTGATCGGACACCACCTGGAAAATGGTGGGGGATGAAGAATTTGATCAGATATCAAAGGTGATCAGATATCCAGGGTGGGGGTTCTGGCTAAACCTACTTGACAGGATTCTTGTTCTTGAGGATGAGGCCCAGTCAGCAAAAGGTTTATAGGAGGCTGACTAAAGTTTGGTCAAGGAAAGAGTGTCAGCCACCCTCTCTTGTTCAGGGAAGGAAGACACAGTCTTTCCTCTGAACGACTGAAGCCCATTTCTCCTTTGGCCACCTTTTGCTCATTAAGGATCAGCTGCACCATCTGTCTAGACTCGGTCCTGGAGGGCATTTGGGGGATGGTGCAGCGGTCAGTCATCTAATGGGCAGATGTCCATGAGGATAAAAGAGAAAGAGAGATTGGTAGTTGGAAACCCAGTTTCTGAGTCCAGAGCACAGACAACCGAGAAGATTTCTAGCTGTTGGACTGAAAGCCTCTTCGGGTGATGGAGTGAGGACAGGCCGTGACAATCTAACGCATTTCCCGGTTTGCGGTTTAAATGACTTCGGTGATGACATCTGGGGTCCCAGTGAACTGTCTCGGTGGCCCACGTGACAACCGGCGCGAAGGTTGCCCATTCATGATCTTCGGTGGTGATTTCTCTAAAGTTTATATCAAGTCGTCCAGCTTCTGCTTGCTGGACTTCTGGAAAAGGGCAGTTTTTAGTGCTTAGTGATGTCAAGTCAGGGAGGTGGGAGAATAATTAGAAACTTTAGTTTGGAGAATTGTAGCCAGATATTGGAGCATCTACAAGGGTATACTGTAGTTTTTCATTGAAACGCAAAATTGCTCTCGACAATTACCTCCTTTTTTGATCAAAGATAACAGAAGTAAAGTTATTCCTGTTTATGAAATAAGTCTGGACTCATTAGGTTACTTACAGAAGGGCAGCAAGGAGAGTAATGGACCATACAGGCCTTTTAGGGTTTGTGTTGCTGGGACCTTTCATATGGAATCTCAGACTAGACTTTTAAAAGCCTGTCCAAGTGAAGAAGCAAAGCCAACAACTCATTACCAGACTTTGCCTTCAGTACATACAGTTTCGAGTGGATTCTTCTCTTCTTGTGGCCCCCAAGATGTCCTCAGTTTCCTGGGCCCGCCCGGAAGTGACCTTCCCTACTCACCTCTAAAGCTGGAAGCCCTGGAAGCTGGGTACTAAACTACGGTAGTTTTGCCAAGAGGGCTTTGTAAGCACTGGCTCCAATAAAGTCAACCTAAGTCGTCACACCTGAATCTGTGCACGCCATTCCCAAATACGACGTCGCAGCCAAAGCCTCGGTAACACAGCCAGTGTTTCCAATTATCTCCTGTTGCAAGGAGAACACATGTTATTACCATGAAAATAAAAATACTCACTAAGAGTTTCTGAATATTGAAGGCATCAGGTCAGGAGAAAACATAAATGTTTCATTTCTATTTATAGAAGTAGAGTTCACTAAATTATTGCAAGCACAGATACCTTAAGAGACAGGGAGAAAGGGTCCTTTATGTGAAGGAGACCTGGGAAGTAGAATATGAAAAAACCAGCCACACTGCAAACGGAAACCATAATCACCCTTCATCAGTTCCATCAGCCCCATGTTATTCATTCTTGTTCTGCTTGTCTCGGGTCAGCAGTTTTACGAAGCCATCCGTCCCTGATTAAGCGTGAAAAGCCTTACTCGGTGCAGTGGTATGGGCGGGCACTCGGCTCCTCAAGCAATACCATCACAAAGGTCGTGTAATCTGGCCTGTAGCTGATTGCAAATGTTTTCAGAGATGAATGGGAATAAAATAACACGCAGCTTAAGATGGCTGTGGTTAAATACATGATTCAAGTTCATTCAACAACAACAACAACGAGAAAACTGGCTATTTCTGTAACACCCAACGTTAAAAAATAATAACTGGAAATATGACTAATAACGTCAAATCAGGACATGCCACAGACAGCAAAAACATTGACACATTTCTGGAATTTATACAATTTCTAAAATAACATTTTACATATAGAAATGCAACCTAGGGTAGGTTAAGTATCTCCTCTTATTTGACAATGCTTTTCATGCAACTTAACGTATGAAATAAACCAAATGATTTGCAACATCTCTCCTTTCGTGGGAGGTGGTCCTCTGGGAAATCTCAAGGTCAGTTCAAGCACAAGAAGATTTCATTGAGGATTTGATTTTGGGAAGTCTAGATTGTCAAAAATGTTAAAAAAACACATTAGATCTTTTAAATATGAGAACTTGGTTTTGGTTCTCTTCAACAAGCAAGGACGTGATAAAAATTAACCTAATGTACAGGACATAATTCTGATTAGACAAAATCTAGATTCCTAGGCTGATTACTTTTTATAATCTCTTATTAACAGCAGGCAAACAATCCAAGAAAACTTGCTTGTTCTACAGAGAGAAAACCAAATTCTAGCTTTGCATCAGTGTATTTTTGATATCAAAATTAATCTTGAAAAAAACTTATAAATAAATCAATTCAATCACAGCCAGCTTGACCACACAGAAAATTCTTGTTCTGCAAACCTACAACCTTATATATCTATTTAGGTATTGTCCTCCCTTCCTCTTTCTGGAATGACCTGTTGTTTTATTTTTGGAAAAAATTCTTTTTCCTTAATGAAAACATACCCTTCATACCTTGTATACTTTTCCATATTAAAAACACATCCTAATTTCCTTGCTACATTTTTTCACATGCTGTGTATAGTAGTTTTATTTTCATATTTTGATCGTAATGTCTAAGTACTAATGATCTCTGTCCTACAGGGAAAGCCAGAAAGTAGAGGGCTGTGAACTGTCACATGCTGACATTCTGCGGCACATTTTCTGGTCTAGCACATTTTCTGATGACACTTCACGATTTCTAGAGACTTACGTTTCCCCTACTACAATTTCCCAATGTCTCAGAAAGAATATGTTTATTAACAGACTCAAATATATTTAGCTTCTCTATACCACATGAAAATAAGAAGCCAAAAATATGTGAACCCAAAGTTATGCCCATTAATTAGTGTTCCAGTAGTTTATTTTACTTATGAGCAATCTGGACTTTTAAGAAATATCTACTACTTCATCTCACTTAGCGTAGGTTTAAGATTTCAAGTTACTGAAATGACTTGGAAAACTTCTTAAAGCAGAAATGTTAGAATATTAAACAACACTTCATCTCAAGTTATTTCCCTGTTCACTATTTTTACAGCCCATGCGTGTTAGGGATGTATCACCAAAGCAGAAAACAACAACAACAACAACAACAAAAAAACATGGAAAACCTAAAAACAGTTAAATGCATGGATTTTTTGTTTGTTTGTTTGTTTTATTGCTGTGTTCGATAAACATGAAGTAGTGGATATTAACCAATTTATTTTTATTGCATCTTTACTTGTATATTTGGTTTTAGGTTTAATTTATGATTTTAAAATCTTGACTGTCTAGTAGATACAATATTAGCTTACTGAAATAGTAAACCCAAAGGAAATGAGAGTGCATGCTCATTCCATACCTAATGCTGATCATTCAGAAGACATAGCTGTTTTTATTAAACCTAAAATATGTGACTAATTGCATTTACCAACGATTTACTCAGCTCACATGAATTTGGAAACATTTGAGCTAGTCTCTCTATTTCTGGGAGTCTCAGGAATTTAATTCATATAAGCACTTGTTTATCTATATGCCAATTTGAATAGGGCTCCTTTAAGGGACTTTATAAATGAACTTGGCCATACCGTCTGAAAGTAGACAAATATCACACGTCCGTAACATGCACACATAATCACACAAACACGCACAGAACAGAAAGCTTACGGCTTTTGCTCTGAAATGTCTGCTGTGAGTTAGGCAAATGCAGTATTAAACTCTCCCCTTTGCTTCACTTTTACACTTTTTATTAGAATTGTGCTTCCGGCAGGTGGGACTAGTGGAGGTTCCTTATTTGACGACATGAGGGCTAAAGATTTTTACAGTGTTTGTGGAGGGGGCCTTTAAGACTTTCATTTGGCCCATGTGTAACCTCAAGAAGGCTGTGGACTACGTTTTGGGTGAGGGACAAGAAGACATCAAGGAGCTGCTTGGATGTCCCCAAACCCATCCGAACAGACAAAACAGCCAGTCTGTTTCCAATGAGCCTTCTTCCTTTGCAGCTCAGTAGGTTCTGGGGGTCCTTTTGGACCCATGTCAGGATTTGAATATCCAAGGGACCAAGGGGCTGGAGTGGGCAGGGAAAAGATCTGACGGGTGGACGGAGGGATGGAGAAGGTGGGTGTTCCCAAGGGGGTAACATCAAGGATTCGAGGAAACTGAAGGGAAGACCAAAAGGGGTAAGACGGGGAGACGACGGAAAGGAAAGTTCTGAGAGGAGCCCGTCTGGGGACATCTCAAGTTTCCCCGAAGAGGCCATCGAAGTTCCACGTCATCCTCAGTAAGACCATGCCACCAGGACAGGAAGAAGCCAGATCTGGTGGGGCATATAGTCATCGGGGGTTCGAGAAGGGAGTTTCCAGTCCGCTGAGAGCTCCTGTGTTCTTTACGTGCCCGCACGCGGCGAGCAGAGGCACGCAAGACTCCGCCCAGCAGCCGGTCCTTCCAGAGACCCGCCCCTCACAATCTCGGAAGCCTAGGGCTCTCACCCGGCTTCTAGCAGGGGGGTGTCCAGCCTTTCCGTGTCTCTGCGCCACACCGGAGAAGAGTTGTCTGGGGCCACATATTAAATACATTGAGACACATAATCACAAAAAAAATCTCATAATGTTTTAAGTAAATTTATGATTTTGTGTTAGGCCGCATTCACGGCCATTTTGGACTGCATGCAGCCCAAGGGCTACAGGTTGGACACCCCTCAGAACCTTAGGGATCAAAGCCCGTCCTCACCACGCTTCAGCACAGGCTGGGATCTCGGACTCATCAGTGGATCCTGAGCCATCAGTCAGGAGTGAAGGCAAAGCCTTCTACGGTGCACACTTAGGGTCCTAGGTGAGAAGTCTGGGGACCCAGCGATGAACTGGATCCTGTCTGGGTCTCGAGCCCATATCAGTTAAAGAAACCACAGCTGGACGGTAGCTTCAGCAGAAAAAGCAGATTTTAAGCAGAGCTGGACGGAGCTTAAGCAGGAAAACCAGATTTTTGCAACATGGGAAAAGAGACCTCGGTACAGAAAGGGGCTTGATTCCAAGTGTAGCAGGACCGTGGGGATTTACAGCCAGTTAGCAGGCTGGGAGTCAGAGGGTGGAAAATTGCCAAGCAGAAATGTCCTGGGTACAGGGGGGTGCTGGCCAAACCAACTCAGCAGGATTTTTGCCGAAGGCAGGCTGGAGTCACCAGACAACATCACCTGGGGACAGTGAACGATGAGGAATTCAGTCAGATACCCAGGGCAGGGGATTCTCCACAGTAAACTTGCTTAGCAAGACTCTTGCTCCAAAGAACAAGACTCAGGGACGGACTCAGTCTGAAAAGTGCTTAGAGGAGACTGACTGACTTTGGTTAAGCAGATTTTGTCACTAACACAGTTACAAGGGCTGTGCGTGGTTTAAAAGGCAGATGGGTGGGTCACACATATTAAGAAAATGTTCTATCATAAAATGTGGAAACTGTTTGAAATGCATTTTTAATTAGAAGAGAAAGTTACAAAAGGCCCATATGCTGGCTGGATGAGGGTGGGGAGGTAGAATTCTGTATTTGTTAAGAGGACACACCTCTTCCACTCCTCCCCCAGGGCACCATCCCAAATTTAGAAATGTGTAACATGAGGACCAGGACCACAGGTTGTCCCGGTCTCTGTGGATGTCATTGGGCTGTGCCAGGGGATAGATAGGAGTATATCAAGTAAGCTTTGCTCACCTTGGGTGACGCAAAAGCCTCCCAGCATCCCTGCTGCCTGCATCGCCCACGGAGCTTGTTTACAAATACAGATTTCCGGTCCCCAGACTAGAGCTTCTGATTCAGCCTGGGGATTTGTGTTTAACAACACGTAGTTCTGAAGCAGCCCATCTACCTGGCAGGCCCTGGGGCATCCGTAGCAAGTATCAGGTTCCGCCTGTGCAGAGCTCTCCGGGCTGCACCAGGACTAAATCCCTAACCTGTCCCATCCTGGGGCGGGAAATATGAACAGCACGGGGAAGTTGTGGTCTCTGAGCTAGAGTTGCAAGGTGCCCCTGTATTGGCAGATGGGGCTGGGGGACCTCTTTAAGGCCTGAGATGTGCGATCGGGTCCTTCATGAGCATCACACACGCTCTTTGCTCATTGTCGTGGGGACGGAGTACAGTGGTCCACGACAGACCCCGGAGAATCTGCGGGGAGCCTGGCCCACAGCGCCAGCCCACAACCTTCCTGCTTGGACAGTGGCCTCTGGCTCAACCCAAAACTCCTTCATCAGACATCCCATCCTTACCGTGTTGTGGAGTGCTTGCCTGTTGTGGGTCTGTCTCCTTCCCTTGACTGAGCTTCCTGGGGGAGAAACTTATGTTCTGTGGCTATTGCTCAATCTTTCTGTGCCCAGGGCCTAGCCAGGACTGGCACCCACAGGGGCTCCACCAGTGTGTGTTGAAGAAGTAATGGTGGGTATGTGGGTGGACAAATGATTGGTGTTCTCGGGGAGTCCAGAAGAGGAAGGATGACCTCTGCTGGGGAAGATGTCCCCTGGAACAGGTGCCACCTGGAGGCAGCATTTGAGCTCCCTAGGCCTTGGTGGGTGGGAGGGACTGAGTTGGTGGGGAGGTTGGATGAACGTTGTGGCTCAGGGCACAGCACAGACAAAGGCTGGAGGTGCCAAGAAACGGGTGGCCTACGGCCAGGCTGTAGCACCTGCTTGCCCTGGGCTCAGGGTGGGTCTCTCCACAGGTGCTGCTAGTCCCTGCTGAGAGCTCACCCGTGCGCCCCAAATAGGACCATGGTACCACCCATCGCCACATCCAGTGTGGTAAGTGCTTCACGGGGCAGCCTGGGAAGACTAGGAGAAGAGGGCCCACCTTCTGCCCTGGACCCTGACCCTGGCCCTCAGGCCTTATGTTTGGGGCTGACCGTTTGCAGTCAAGTCCCTTGGCCTTGGGTTTGGTGGTTCTCTTCCATGACAAATACCATTTATTGACTGCCTACTGTATGCCAGGCACTGCAGGGGGTAATTTGTGTGCATCGTATCATCAAACATGTTTAACAACCTACAGCCCATTGGACAGCTGAGAAAGCTGAAGCTGAGAGAATTGAAATCACAGGCCTTGAAGTTCCATGGCAAGGAAATACGCGGAGTGGCAATATGCGCCCCTATCTGATTCCAAAGCCCTTAAACACTAGGTCCCCGTGATTCAACCCAGTGGCTTGGATCTCTGTTTCCCAGCGAGGAGCCAAACACTGGTGTTTACTTATGTCCAGCTCCTGTGCTGGGTAGTGATCGAACATTTAGGGACTGACGTCATCACAGGTGTGGAGCGCCGCAGCCAGAAGCCCAGTTCCAATCTAATGGTGTTCGACGAGAAGGCTGAGGGGGTCTGGGGCATTGGCCCAGGGCAGCCTTTGGGGGTTTATTTATATAACGAAGGCTAAGACACAGAAGCCCCTGAGATACCCAGGACTTCAACACCAGGCGGGCCCTGAGGGGTCGTGTGAACGAGGCTTTCTCACGTCCTTCTGAACTGGACCCAGCCAACCCGCACAGACACACTCACAACAGAAATGCAATGTGCTGAGCCCTTACTTTACTACTTTGTAAACACGTGCGCACGTGCGCACACAAGCACACACACGCGTGCTTGCGTACCAGATACAACCCTCCTGACTGATTTTGTAATCCACAAATGGACCAGAGATGCAGTTGAAATGATTTAGCAAACTTGTTCTTGTCAAATGGGAGAGCTGAGGTCAGGAAGGGTCAGGGGTCTGCCCAAGGTCACTCAGGACCAGAGCCTGGCACCTAGTCCACAATGCTGGTTGCCCACGATTCTGAGTAACAGAATGCGAACCCAGCTGAGTGCCAGGAGGTGTGCGGATGGTTTGGGTGCAGAATGCATTCAGCTAGTGAGGGTTTCATCTGTGCTTCTCGTGGCTTCGGGGGCACCCAAAACACTGCAGGCCTCAGGGTCATGACTACGGTCGTCTGTTTTCACTGAGCTATGGGGTCTCGGTGGCCAGGCTCCCCTAAAAGTGGGTTTTCTTACTGAGTTTCTAATTTTGACTCCTAGCTGTGGCTCCCAAGAAGACGCAGACATGACCCCTGCTCTCTGAGCATCTGGGATCTACGGCAGCACTGATGGAGGCAACAAGGCCGTGGCGCGTGGGGCCTGACTCGGAGGACATTCACTGAGAGCTCCCCCTGCACCAGGTGCCCAGACAAGTGGGTAGGGAGTGCTCAGAGCATAGGCCCTGCCCCCAGGGAGCTCAGGCTTCGGATTTGCACCGTCCTGGGTCCAAATCCCCACTCTGCCTATCACGGGTTCCTTGGCCAAGGCTACATTCCCAGGTTTAACGTGCTCACCCATTAAATGAGATAATAGTACCTACCCATTGTGTTTTGGGGGAAATTAAATGAGATAACCTGTTTGAACATCCCTGGCACATGAAAGGCAATCAGTAAGTATTAGCTTTTTTAATTATTATTATCATTGTTATTATTGATAGGAAAAAAAAATGCAATTCACAGGTAAGGATAAGGGGTGAACATTCCGGAGGGGAAGACACCACGTGAGCAGAGGCAGAGCTGAAATCAGAGGGCAAGATCCACGGGGTGGAGGTTTGGGGATGTAGGGAATAATCAGGAGGTCAAACTGGAAAGGCAGTATAGCCGGTAGGGGCAGATGCTAGATGTCAGGCTGAAGAACTTGGCAATGGGGAAGCACTGAAGGCTTTAGAGGAAGGGAGTGATGCAATTGGAGAGCATGGACGAAACGATGGGTAGAGAGCTCCTGAGAGATAATAGCAAACCCCTGTCGGAGGTTCGCTCACTGCATAGCTGTGGGCTCTCTGAATTCCACAGGAAAACGGATTCTATCACCATCCTGGGAGGCTTCTAGGAAGTGGCAGGATTTTTGAGGTTGCTGGGTGAGGCTCTTGCTACCTGGGCGGCGGTGTGAGTGGGATGGGTCTTTCTGGCAAACCAGAGGTGAGCACTCCAATTTCCTTCCCGGGCTGGTACAGGCCCCAGGAACAAGTGCGGGAAGCAGGTCTGCACGTGTGACCAGGTTGTCCTTGTGCCTGCAGCAGTGTCTGGACACATGCCATGGCTAGGACCTCACTACCAGGAACAGGTCACACGGGAAGTCCACATCCCTTTGGGACATCCCTGCTGGCCTCCTGAGAACACTGCCTGGCGTGGCCATCTAACGGAGGGCCCACCCCCTCATCCATCATAACTCCAGACCGAGGAGACATCAGCGACTGGGAGGCCAGTGCGTAGGCCCAGCTTGTCCAGACTGCCCCACCAGGGAGGTCAAAACGTCACAACCACTGACTTGCCTGCCTCAGCTCCTCAGTTCCCATTCCCAGACTTCTCTGTGAGCGAGCTCTTAGAGGGCAGGAACTGTTCATTTGTTCATTTGATTACTCATTCACTCAACACACACTTGCTGAGCACCTGCTCTGCGGCAGGCATGCTGCTGGGCACCGGGGAGACTGCTGTATCCACCAGGGTTTGGTCGGAGCAGCAGAACTACCCGGGCCGTGATTTTCAACCCTTTTCATCTCGTGGCACGCATAAACTAATGACTAAAATTCTGCAACACACCAAAAAATCATGTTGTAGTTTTGGCCGATCTAATAAATAATTAGGTACACTTTTGATTCATTCACACAGACAGCTATTGCTGTATTGGCTGTTCATTCTTTACTTTGACAACGTGAGGGAAAAGAGGCCCGTGTCCCTGACCCCTTTTGGTCAGGTGCGGCACGTGTTCAAAACCGCTGCGCATGCCGGTGCACTGCGGCACACTGGGTGAAACCCGCCGTGCCGGGGGTTGCCTAAGCATAAAACAAGGGACATTTGTACAGGGATGTGACTTCTGTGAGTGAGGGAGCCGGTAAAAGCCTGTGCTGCTGCCTGAAGTCTTGCAGCCCAAGTGGGAGGGCGAATGGGGCCTGTGGGACCCCTGAGGACAGCCTGGGACCCCCTTCAGCCTCACCGCCTGCAAGTGTCCAGCAAGAGAAGCTAAGGAGGCCATCGGGCAGGATGAGTTTCAGACGCCAGTGAGCAGCCGTATTTCTAAGACTTCCTGTCTGTTGAGTGTTATGTGTCTGGGCTGTCTGCCTGCTTTTACATAAAGCTCTACCCAGGGAGGCATTTGTGGCCGGTCTGTATATTTCAGGATCTGCCCTGAAAGGGCGGCCATGCAATTTTGGGAGAGATGAGCCTCCTGATGGTTCTCTTGCCAGGCATAGTCAAACAAAAGAGCCAAGGAGATCCCTCTTCCCAAGTCTCAGCAACCATGTGGCTTCGATCATTTCCTCCAGAGCCGTTCACAGCGTGAGGGTGGATCCAGGCAGCGGGCATAGATGACCCCAGTGGGGTCCCTTCCACTGAAGATGAAGGTCAGGGCCCCAGCCAGGCTAACCACCCAAGGTCAGACTCTGGAATCCCAGGAGACAGTTAGGTCAGAGAAGAAATGGAACTGGGGCCCAGGTGGAATCCAGGGGATCCTCTGAGAACCCCCAATGTGGCTGAGTCCCTGAACCATTCCAGGCTCTATTTTCTCTCCCTGTGGGCTAGAGTTGAAGACAGTGGGAAAGTGGCCAGAGCCCAGGGTTTAGAACCAGCCATCTGTTTGTCAGTGTGCTGTGTGGCTTTAGGAATGTCTCCTAACCTCTCTGGGCCTCCATGTCCTTGTAGGTAAATGCAGGTTCTCCATGGACCCTTCCAGCTCAAACCCACGTCAGCTTGCAGTGTTGCTTTCATAACTTCATAGCACAAATGCCTGTCAGCACCTGTCTGAATACCGGGTCTCTGAGCTGGGATGCCCCGGGGAGACGGGCCTGTTCCCAGCCCCTTCCTGCAGAATGTACCAGCAAGGCACCACCTCGCCTGCCGGGTGACCCTGAAGGGAGGGGAGAAGCCTGGACTGGATCTCTTCTCCATCATCCAGAACACCGCAATCAAAGGGAAATGGCACTAAGAGTGAAGCTCCCCTTTCCTCCACATACCTGGTTAAAAGTGAACTTGGGAAACAGCTTCGCTCAAAAAAACGTTGTGAACAAGGTGGACGCCTGAGCCCCATTCCGCGTCACATTGTCGAATACAGACATGCGTCCACATGGCACTTTTCTAAAACACCAGTGCTTTCGAGGCATTCAAAAACGCAAACTTTATTTTGAAAATGGTTAACATTGGAGGTTTTAAACATAGATCCCATTTATCATGAGACTATTTTGGGATTTGCTGGTGGAAGAGAGCCAAAGGTCTTTTCTAGGGTAGGACTCTCCTTTGTTTTAAAATATGCCCTTTTTCCTCTGCTGTCTGGGTGTTCTTATGAACTACTAGATGAGCTGGGTTTTTTAATGTCCTTCCTTGGTAAAAATAAGCCTTGTAGCTAAAACCTATTTTAAAAAACGCTCTGCTCTGCGAAACCCCAGGACCTCAGCATCCCTGCACCAGAAGCCAGGCAGCTTCAGGTTTCCCAGTTACATGGCGTAGACGTGGCGGTTTCTTTTTGTAAAAGACAATGTCAGAGAGGTTTGGAAGTGGGCTGGGCTCACCCAGCTGGAGAAGCCGAGCCAGGACTTGAACGTGGCCCTCTCTGGCCTGGAATCCCCGGCTGGTATAATCATCAATTATCTTCTCCCCAACCCCTCAAGGAAAAATGAGACCTAATGCTTGGCTGCAGAGGACCCCCAAGATTTAAGGAGATGAGCCCCAAAGAAGGCCTGACACTCATCCCAGAAAACCTTCTACCTCAGAGGACATGGTTAACTTTGGATTCAGTGGCCCAGAGACAGAGGAAGGCGCAGGAAACCCCCCACAGCAGAGGGAAATGCCTGTGCGGTTTGTATAACTCTTGAGGAGACATTTTGTTTAATATCTACATGTCAGATTTATGGAGTCAATTTTGCTTCTCGTTGAGTACCACTCCTCAGAAGGTGGCAGAAACTGAGAAGTACATGCTTCCCAGGGAGCTCTTCCTCCTGGAGACTGGGCTCTGTCTTCAGAGTCGACAGCTATTGGCCTGGAGTTAAGAGGGAGCTCTGGGCACCAGAAGGACTGAGCTCACAGGTGGAGAGGCCAAGGACCTTGACTTTGTCGAGTCCTGTGACCAGAGTCAATCTCTGGGGATTCTGTGGAGAGTGAAGGGTGGCCATGGGGCTCCTCCCAGGCCAGTGGACCATCAAGAAAAAACGAGGGGCAAGACCAAGAAGCCTCTCTCAGGAGCCCAGAGTTGGTAAGCTCCGTGTTGTAGGAGGAGGGGACAAAAGTCATGATCTGGGAGGAGCTAACTGAGGGTCACGAGGTGCAGAAGAGGTTGGGGAAGTATTGGTAGTTAGGGTTGTAGCTCCTCAGGTTTCTCTTCAGGCAGTAGACTAACTTCCGGTCACAGGCGCAGAGCTGCACCTGGCAGCGGGGCCCCGGCTCTGCAAACAGGACGCCAAATGCAGGATGAGGAACGGAAGGCATGCTCACTCTACCTACCGACCTTGACTCCCAGGCTTGCTTCAGTCAGGACTTGCTTCTAGGCTGAGCACATTCTTAGTCTGCTCCCTGCTCTGCGGGAGCACTCAGTCTGATGAGGGGGGCACAGCGTCTGCACTGGGGGGTGCGTAATCTGATGGAAGAGACCCAGCTGCTGCCCTGGCTGAGGCTGCAGCCCAGGGAGCTCCCAGTCTGATGGTGGGGACTGCCCCTTCACTGAAGGAACCCCAGTTCCCATAGAGACATCATACCCAGACTTAGCTTAGCACTCAGGTGGACCTGAACTTGAATCCCAACTCTAGCTGTGTGTACTGGCAAGCCTTTGAGTTCCAGTTTCTTCATCTGTAGAATGGGGAAACTAAACCTACTCACAGGGTATTTTCAGGGAGCAAGTAAAAGGAAGTAAGCAAATCATTTGGTACCTACTGAATACTCATTCTAAGAGGTCAGATACAGGTGCAGTATTTCTGCCCCACTGACCCCCCAGCTCTGTCTCCCAAGATACAGGCTGACTGACATCTAGGGGCAGCTGAACTCAGAGCCAGCAGAGGCCCGGGCTCTTCCAGCGGCCTGAATGGGAAGCCCCAGCCTTACCGCAGGTGACCAGGCCCCGTGAGAATCTGTACTTGTAATACGGTGTCCGGAAGTTGCAGCCTTTCTTCTCCAGCAGCCCATAGCATTGGTCGTGCATCCAGCAGCACCTGTCGGTGTGAGACACTTAGATCCTAAGTGGAAGGGGCGTGCCACTTAGGCAAAGACCACATCCGTGGGTGTAGTCTGGCAGAGGACGAACCTAATAATAATATGCCCTTCCTCTAGGACTGCCTACTGTTGGCTAGCAGCTCATAAACATGCTTTGTCTTCCTAAGTTCTCAATGAGACTACATCTCCCAGCCTCCCTTGCAGGTACACCTGGTCACATGACCAGGTTCCAGCCCGGAGAATGTGAGCAGAAGCGATGCACGCCACTTCCAGACCTACCCATAAACACCTCACACATTATCCTCCCCTTTCTCTCTTTCTCCATCTCTCAGCTGGATGATGATCCAGCCAAGGACTCAGAAGCTGTGGGGAAGGGCAGAGCCACAAGGTGGAAGGAACCTGGGTCCCAGAATCAACATGTTTGGTTGAGCTATTATAAGACCAAAAAATAAACTTCCAGTGTGTTAGTTGTAGCAGGTCTCTGAGAACTGCCACTCCAGCATTCAGAAACTTGGATCCCACCGTCCACCATCCATTTGCTCAATTGCCCCTTTCCATTATACATGTCTCACAGTATCAGAATTGTTAACCCAGCGGGTTGCATTTCCCAAAGAACAATTACTCTCATCTCACATGTTCTGGAACATGGACACTTTTCAATCAAGAACTAGCTAGAACCTCCCTCTTAAAGCCACTGTGACTGCCTCAACCTAGAGTTTACTGGAAGGACCGCCATGACACTTCCCAGGCCTAATCGTAAAAATGCTATACTCTCTTGTCTTGCAGCCTTGAGATACTCTCTCTTGGAACCCTGGAGTCGCTGTGCCATGAGACAGTCCAAACAACCTAGGAGAGGCCTGAGTGCAGGGAGCAGAGGCCCCCAGTCCCCAACCTTCTCTGAGCTCCCAGCCAGCAGACAGCGACAACTTGCCAGCTACCGGGGGGGGGGGGGGGGGGGGG